>CAUYSK010042336.1:0-24629 GCA_963575035.1 Avahi laniger | reverse complement strand
TGTGCTGTTTCTATATTGTCTGCTATATCCTCTTAAGGATTTGTGTGCCACTTCTTACTGATCATAACCTTTGTTCTAAATAACAAAGAGAATATTCTCACAGGGAAGTGGGTGGATTTTCAGAACCTGTATCTTGTATGGCTCTGTTAAAATTTTGTAATTCTAGATGTGGTTGTATAGTACAAGTGTCTTTGTGTCATTTGGTTATTGGAGCAGAGAAGGAGTATCATGATACAAATCTTATTTAGAATTTGGGTAGATTATTGTCATCATTCTACTTCCCTTTTTGTTTATCTTTGAAACTTTTCCTGCATTGTTTTGTACCCACTTTTGTTATCTACCTTTATCTTTTTTTATTCTGTCTTTTTAAATCCTTCTAGTTAAAAACAAAAGTACCCACCATAATACACAAACCATTCCTTCGTTTGTGTACAGTTATCATAGTTAAAATAGCTACCACTGATTGAACACCAAAGATATGCCATATATTTTGCATATTTTATTCCAAATCTTTAATAAAACTGTGCAAGGTAAGTATCACAATCCTGTTTTACAAAGGGAATGTAAGATGACACACTCTATCAACTTTATCACGCTGTATTAAATCATAAGTTTATATTAAAATTTATTTATTCATTTGTGCATTATTCATAGAGTAAATGTATTCAACCAATATACATTGACCACCTGTTATGTGTAAGTAATGGGCTTACATATTATGGGACTACAAATATGACTCATGTATCCTGACCTCAGAAAGCTTACAGACTAAATGAGGAGATAACACCTGTGCACACATAACAAAAATATAAGGTAGAAACTATACACTTCTTCAAAGTAGTCTTGAAACTCCAACCACTAAAATTGAATTAAATACAAAAGTAAGCTAAAGAAACATTTATTCAGTGACCGAGTGAATGGTTGAATACACTGATATTGGAAGAGTAATGCAGATAAAAGTCTCTGTAAATTTGGAAGACAGCTGAAAGGATCATGAGAGGTTCCACGGAGAGTGTAGCATTTTAGAAGAACCTGGGTATTGTATAGATCCCAGAGGTCAGGAAAGGATATTTCAAGTGAGCAAACTGTATGAGCAAGAATATGGAGGTAGGTGAGCGTGAGCTACAAAATGGAGAAAAATTTAATGCACGGGGGAAGCAGTATTGATACCAATGAAAATGTAGACCGGAGTCCCATGGGAAGGACCTTAAGGGACTGGGTACAGGATGTGGGCCTATTCACTTGGCAGAGTTTTCATTAAACCACAAGAGAAAGTTATCTTAGTTGTATACAGGACAAATAAAATATGACAATCTTATCTGGATTTTGCGAGAATAAAATGCACTACCAGCAATCTTTTAGTGTTGGAAATAATGTTTATTGGATTTTTCCCAAACTTTTCGCAGCTGAAACCTTAAAAACCAAAATAAAGCAAGGACAAAAACTGTCTCATACTGGGTAGGGTAAACATTGTTATTCTCAACATCAGACAAGTTCTTCACATTTTGGATAAATATTTTAGTACTGTTATTCTTTTGCCTGACCTTCTTGTCCAGTTCCAAAACAAATTGATTTGGCATGGTCTGATGTATGATCAACCACAATGAATAGTGGAAGTAAAAAAAAATATTTTTATTTGTACATGCTATAGAGAAATTGCCTGGACTTCAGAGTCTGATAAACCTGGATTACAATCCTGAATCTACCCTTACTAACTGTGTGGTCTTGGATAAATCAGCTCACTTTCTACTCCTTAGTTTTTTTCTACAAGTAAATGATATAACAATCCCTGTCTAATAGGGCTTTGTGAGTATTGACAATAATATATGTATACATATATACACATATATAAATATACAGTGCATGTAGATATCGGGGGAACTTAGAAAATAGTGACTATTTTCTCATAATTCTGTTCTGATTTCTTGTTTTCCTAAAAATCTTTGTGATTTAGTTTACCCCACTATGGAAGGAAATGGCAGACTTTTACAAATTTCTTGGGTTGGGGAAGTGGTATAACACAGTGGCTAAAGGCACAGTTCTGGTGCCAACCACCGCCCCAAAACTAGAATATAGTTCCATGAGGAAGGGGGGGTTTGTCCGTGTGGTGTATCGATGCATCCCAAGCACTTAAAGAGTGTCTGGTTGAGAGCAGGTGCTCAGCAAATACATGAAATGATGAATATTTGGGTTAATATTTTGGGTCCACAATATACTAGGTGTTTGACCTTGCACAGATCACTTCACTTTCTTCTCTCTTTGTTTCTTCATCTGTACAATAATAATAATATTTTATAATAATAATATTTGTTTATGTTTTAGGATTTTGTGAGGATTAAGTATGATAATACATGTGAATTAGCTTAGAACAGTCCCTGTTGCATAGTGAGCATGTCATAAATGTAGCTATAGATGGGAAGGTAATGAGTACCAATTAAATTGTAACAAGTACAAATTGGGTTGGATAAACAGATTGGGACATTTGGGCCTAGGCTAGAGTCTCTGTCATTAAAAAAAATTATATGTGTGTGTGTGTGTATATATATATATATATATATCCTCTCTCAAGTACCTCCCAAGTTCCACAGTGGACAGATTTCTTCTTCCTACAATATGTGGCCCAATGCCATTCTGCTCTGGCAAGGTGGTCCTTGTGGGGTCTACTTTGTAGGGAGAAAGGGTAAGTTTCCTCCTCAAGGGAAAGGGGAAGGAATCAACTTTAATTTCAGGGTAGATTTTCAGCCAAAATCCCAGCTATTTTTATCACTGACATGATCTCATTTAATCTTCACAGCACTGAGTGATTTATTATTCTTTTCCTGCCGCATATGGGGAAACAGAGGTTTGGAGTAACTTGATGGACGTCACTCAAGTCTAGGTGACTCCAGGCTGCAAAGCCTTCCCAGCACACTGTGCTAATGAGCTCCACACTCACAGGCTCTCCCAGCCCCTCTGAGAGGTATTGCTGTATTATGGCCATACACCAATAGACTTATCTTTTTAGATTTTTTCTGTCACTCAGCTGAAGAATAATACCTGGTCCTACCTACCACAAAGATCTTGTGATCCAACTTGTAAACTGTAAAGCATTCTTATTATCTTTATGACATTTATTGTACTCTTTTTATTGCCTGATCTTCTTAAAGAATTCTATTGGAAGGTGTTGGGATAGTGGAATGGAGCAGACTGTATGCAGAAAAGCTCTCTGAGTCCCCAAAGGAGAGATATTGGCTGCCATGTAAATCACAGCCACAGTGTACTTACTTAATTTTTAAAGAACTTATTTAAAGTTGCCCCAATTCCAGTCAATAAAAAGTGTGACAGTTTATAGCCTTAAGGATATTAATTATAAACTAAATGATAGAGCTATTTTACTAATTCATATATTGCCTCAGAGAAAAACATGTGACTGTTAATATGTAAGATCTTAGATCCTGTGTGGCTTCTAAATTGATAAATGTGCTTGGCACAAATACTTGATCCATTTCTCTCTTGAGTGACAGGAACTCTCAGATTGATTATTGAGGCATGTTTGAACATCATGAATGAATTTCTAATTTTCTTTGTGTCTTTATTTCTCCAGTTAGAAATACCAAGAACTATGACTATGTTCTTTGATATCTCCTTACATACTAGTAATAAATGCTTCAAAGCAGAGACATTTCAGCCAGTACATATATTTTCCACATGATGCAAGTTAAAGAGCAGCCTGTTGAGGAATGACCAGTGTATATAACTATGGGCTCATAAAAATTATCTAAAATTAAGTAATTTTAAAAGTTTAAGCAATAGGCAAAGAGTTGAATTTTATGAAATTTGCTTATGAATTCAGTGTATATTCTATATCAATAGTAAGAGGAAAGGGAAGTATACTGGCATATTCTATCATCGTTCAAATAAAAGAGCATTTTTCTTCCAATAAATTCAGAAACTACCATTTGTTCCTGTCTCAGTCTACTGGAAAACCCATTTTTATGAAACTTAGTTAATTACACTTATGGGCATTAAAGATTTTTATTTCAATAAGTATTTTATGAAATTTAAATATTTTTCTAATATGATTATATGTTTAGTTTATTAGGAGATATAATTCATTTCATAAAGAGTTTATTAACTCAAAGCAAGGCAAGAAAGCTATAATTAATATGCTCTGAATATAGTGAAGATTATTCTGTTATTGTTTGAATCTGTCCCCTCCAAAATTTGGGTGTTGCCAATGTGACACAATTAAGAAGTTGGGCCTTTAAAAGGTGTTTAGGCCATGAGGGTAGCTCCCTCATGAATGGGATTGATGCCTTTGTATTCATGCAGACTTTGGCTAGCTTGCCCTTTTCCCTTCCTTGGAAGCAGATAGCAGAAAAGTGAACCTGCTTCATCTAAAAACTGAATCTGCTGGTACCTTGACCTTGGACTTCCCAGCCTCCAGAACCGTGAGAAAATAAATTTCTGTTCTTTATAAACTACCCAGTCTCAGGTATTTTGTTATAACAGAACAAATGGATGCATACACATTCCATAGCAAATTAGCTATTCTTTTTAGTCACATGGAAAAACATACCTAGGATAAAGTGCTAGGTGCTTGCTTCTTCTGTAGTTTATTTGATATGTTTAGATAGCACAATTGTTTAATCCATTGTCAACAAAAAGATGCTTGTCAAGTTATTTTTAGAAGGTAAGAGCTATTAAGTTCTATGCCAGCACAATATCCAGAACAGAATATAAAGACTCTTCAAGTAGCCTAACTTTCCCCAGAATGTGTAAAAACTTAAGTTCCTTGATCATGAAGTAGAAAATTTATGAAATGGAGAACTGATTAAGTTCTAGTCTCTGCCCTCAGGAGCCTACCAGTGTTGAAGAGAGAAACGTAAGTCACACAAATAATACAGCAGTTATATAACATTGTTATATAGTATTTTAATATAAATAAAATAATAGTCTAATGTCACATTTCTTTTGAATATAAAAGATACCCTCAAAGTGTGATGAGAGCTCAGTGGGTGGAGAAATTACTCAGTAGGACAATGATAAAAGATTCTTGTTGACTTTGTCATTGAAAGATTTCAAAACACTACGCTGAGGACAGTTGTTCAATTTGGAGGGAATGGATGGAAGAGACGATAGCTGGAAAATAAGAGAAAATGTGATGATATTCACTTAATAGAAACAATTAAAACCACCAATGAGTTTGGCAGGAGCATACATATATGAAGTGAAATGATGTGAGGTAAAGCTGGAAAGGAGGACTGGGGTTAATTTATGGAGGGACTTACATGCCAATTTAAAGAATTTGACGTAATTTAGTAGGTAACATCAGACCTTCGTAATCTTCTGTGTAGAAAATGCACATAGTAAGAAATGTGCATTTGGAAACTTATTCTGCTATTGGTGTAAAATATGAGGAAAAAATTGGAGGTTGGAGGATTATTGGCAGGCTGTTGCAGTGGTCCTGGCTTGCAGTGAAGAGTGCCAGAGTTAGGTCATTGATGGGGAAAGAAAGGAGAGACGTATCTCAGCAACAAGGAGGCTGTGGAATATACATACGTCCTAGTAACTGATTTCAATGTGTGAAACAAGAAATTTGAACAATCAGAGATAATTCTAAGATTTCAAGGTTGAATTGTAGAGGGAGAATGGTTATGCTATTCATATAGTGAAGTTAGCAGGAGGAACAGATTTGGAAGGCAGAATAAAAATTTTGACTTTGATTACTGTATTATGGGTAGGCTGTAGAAATAAAACCACAGAGGTTTATTTCTTGGTCATATTGCATGCCTAAATAGATCAGGAAGAATATTTTTCTCCATGAAATCACTCAGGAACACAGACTCCTCATCAGGAACTTGAAAGAGAAACGAAAGAGAAAGATTTAAAAATTTGGCATAGGCTTTTTATCTACTGAATCAGTCTGGAAGTGATGCCCATCTCTTTTGCTAATATTTCATTGGCCGCATGGTCACACTTGAATGTAAGAGGGCTGAGAACTGAATCTCTTGTATGTTCAGGGGGGAAAGGATATTGGTGAGCACTAAGAATGTCTACTGCAGATGCACTGGCTGTAAATAAGATGACTCTTTCCATAGCTTTGCATAGTGCGTATGTGAAGGGAAGAATAATGAGTAGGAAAAGAATACTTTGTCCTACTTTATGTGAAAAGCCTCCCTCTGTACTCAGGCACCACATTAAGGAATTAACCAAAGAAACTCTGGGCTCACAAAGCCTTCTACTCTCAACTAAAAGATATTCTTTAATCTAAGAACTGCCTGGTAATGATACATACTTTACTGAGAAGCAAGAGGTTCATTGCATAATGTCCTCTCACAATGCTCAGGACACTTTCTAGAAGTTGTATAAGTGGTGTTACTAAATAAATTCTTTGTTTTGACTTTGTGTCATAACATGAAATAGAAAGAAATCCTGTGTATTTCTAAATGTCCAATAAAATATAATTTGTAGTATGTACTTGTCACAAATAAGTACTTGGAAGCTTAGCTCACTCTTAGGTTACTCAAGGTTACCTATGATTTCATGTACTATAGGCAAAATGAGAAGGGTTGAGATAACATTTGTCACCAAAATTTTACTGTTGGTACCTTCAATTACCTTTATCAAGTTACACTCATTATTATCTTCACAAGATAATTGTGAGAAACCAGAGAAAGTATTCAGTAAACTTCACGGCAGTAAGGCATTCGCAACCTTCATATATTTAGATTCCTTACTGACCTGCAAATATCAACATAACTAAGGTAATAATGCTGAATGTGTTTAAATGTTTCATTTTGATAAGAAGTTGAATGAATAAACTCTAGAATAAAATCTACAGTTAATACCTGCTGTATCAACATAATAACCTCTTTCCTTCTCAAAAGTCTCCTCGTTGGAATGTTCTAATCCTTAGTACTAGAGGTTGTTAGGTTACTATACGTAATTCTTCTTGTTTAATTCTTGGTAATCGTATGCTACCATATGCAATGTCTTTGAACATCATATGCACACATTGAGATTTTGTTAATACTTGAAAGATAGATTGGAGAGTTGAAATAAATTATAAAGCTGAATAACAAACCTGTATATATAATATTTATAAGCCTAAATACAATATTTATGTCACATTATAAATTTTCAATTACATATTAAATTATAAATTATATATTATGTTATATATATTTATATCATATATAAGTATGATACACAATAAAACTTTATTTAGACTACTGTGGGAAAATTTTTAAATAATCATGTTTAAGAGATTACAATTATGTTTTATTCAATTTGAAATGTGGGTCATGAGTCCACTTTGAAAGAAGGGCCAACAGTTGAACATTACAAATAGGAATTTATATACTTATTTATTTATTTCAACATGTAATTCATAACCTCAAATTTATCATAAATGTCTTTTCCTATCTCTATACACTCACCAAAACAACAGAAACCTCTATAATTGATAATCTAAGGCATACTTCATAAGGGGAAATTTTAATGTAGAAATCAAGTCAATGAGTCAGATTCTCACTAAGATTGAGATGCTTCTTTTTTCTATGTTTTTAAAAATACAAGGGGGGTGCCTTCAGAAACAGTGTAATGTAGCCTGATAGCAGTTTAAATACTACTTTCAAAGGTACCTAACTCACAGTCAGGGAAAAGCAGATACCCTATAAGAATCCAAGTTAGAGCAAAGCGTTTCATCTCATCTCCAATACTGCAACCACCATCAAAACAAGTGCATCACACATGCGTAACCTCTGCCAGAAAAGGCCAATTAGTTTAACAAAGAAAATAAGTTGCTGTACAGCACACAGTTTCTGGAAGTTTGTGGTCTTTTAATTGCAGACATGATTAATAGAACACAAGTTGCTTTTGCAATACCCTGAATAAGCATATGACAGAGGTTTGCTGAAAGCCACTTAAAATAAAAAAAAAGGGCATATACATTTAATAAAAGCTCACCGCTGATAATACACAATGAAACCCTCATGGACACAAATTGCTTTTTTATTTTTAAATAATCTTTCAGTACCAGCAAATACAACAAAGAATAGAATTTTAAAAAATATTTTGACTGAGTCAGAAGCAGGATTTTATTTATTTTTTAAACAGCATCTTATCCCATTTCAGAAATCTAATGCAAAAAAAGGACTGCTTAATGAGTATACTTAGAATTGCTGATTTTCTAATGTTCAGAATAATAAATTTACTATTAGCTGTTTACAATGTATCAACCTTCAAATTACCATTTTGTGTTTTATTCTTAAACTCAGGTCATAAAGATACAGGCCAAGAAAATGACTTCTTTGTTCTTAAAGTAAAAATCTATAGCAAGAACATTTCATTTTAAAAGAAATTGTCTTTTTATTATGGGATCTTAATTAGTACTACATTTGAAACATTTGCTAACTAGTAATCCAGCTCTCATATACCCTTCACACCTTTCTCAGCTCTGACCTCAGGCAGCTCAGAGAGACTGTCATTAATTTCCATCCCTATAGATAGAAAGTGCCTCATAGACAGCAAAAGCAGATGGGTTATTATTACAGTAACACATCAGTAAATATTAACGTATCAAATACAGAGTATCTTTGTGCAGTTAATGATGTGTCATACACAGCAGAATTTTGAATTTGCCATCTTTGCAAGACACAAGTGAATTTTTAAGAATCAGATGTATGTTACAGTAAGGGATTGATAAAAAGAAGTGATTAAGAATAACAAAAAATGTGAGTATATGCAGAGAGAAGCCAGAGATTTTGAGGACGTATAACCTAAATCCAAATGACCCCGGTGGCTTAATCTCATGAACATAACTAAATTCAGACACAGAGGCAAGATGAACAAAAAAGGAGATAAAAGAGAAATCAAAAGCCATTTACAATGAATTGAGGGGGAGGATTAAAGGCATAGAAACAATAATTTTACATCCAGAAATTTACCTGTCAGCATTTAAGTAGAGATGCAAAACTATATGCAGTCAAGCAACTTTTTGATGACTTTGCCATTAATTATTACTTAGAAATATAACAATTATTTTGAAAGAGCAGATATTCTTTTCCCTCTAACTTCATGAGAAAATTATTTATGGGGTAGCTCACCAGAGTGCTCTCTGGCTTCCCTTTTAAAATAATTTGTTTTAATTCATTTTCTCCAAATTGTTCTTTCCTTTTTCTTATATTTTTAAAATTTATTTGCTATATTGTACATTATAACAAATTAATGTCATTTATAGCAACTAAAAGAAACTTCAACTACCAGTGAAAATGTGCATGTCTGTGTAATCTAAAAATATTGGAATTCTTCAAGTAAAAAAGTTCATTGATTTCATATACTTCTTACAAGATTAGTAACATAGTTTGAGGGTGTTTGGTAGAGATTTCAGGAGGAAAGAAACAAACTTGTTTCCAATCCTTGTTTTAATTATTCAACAATTCTACAATTTTAATGATTCTGTAAACTTTACTGATATCCTCTAAAAAAAAGAAAACTGAATAAAATCAAAGGATTTTGAATGATAATGGACTTCCTGTAAGAATATAATGTGTTTTGCACAGTGAATACAGTGATTTAGAAATGATATATAGGCCCAGAGATATTCAATATTGTCTAACATCAAACATCTACTTAGTGTTGAATCCTGGACTGAGACTAAGCTTTTCTGATTCATGGTTTAGTGTTCATTTAGACCAAAATGTCTACCTCTAACCTACATATTTATTTATTTTACTTTCATAACTTTTCTGAGATGTTAAGGGTGCCAAACATAATATTTAAAAATGTATTCTCACTCACTCTCTGGGAAATTAATGTTATAAGGAAAATGTTCTACCTAAGAAAGGAACGGGAAGACCTGATATTTTTTAAGGACTACTGTATGTCAGACACTGTTATTTAAATGATACGTGATACTTCGCTTCATCTTCATACCTCTAAGGTGGGTATCATTTGCCCCAATTTATAGATGATAAACTGAGATTCAAAGAACGTAAGTGACTTGCTTAAGGTTACATAGCTATTCAGGAGTAGAGTGGAATTCAAATTCTCATCTGTCTGTCCCAGGATATTTGTATTTTTATTAAAAAGGATCTCTTTTCCCATATTCTCGACTACCAATTGCTTTCTCTAAGTTGTTTATCTTGTTATAACACTTTGAATGATTTTGTTATAGGCAGATGTGGCCTTATGTTGGTCTTTTGTGTAATGTTTAGTAAGGTTAACATCCACCCCAATCTCAAATGGCTTCAGGTTTTACATGCTTCCTATAGCACTAAGAAGAATGAAGATACTAATGGTATGTGGAGATTTAGATCCTCTTTATGTGATAACTCCATTACCAGGTCATACGCTCCCTCCCGAAGGACGTGCATCACCATCACTTATCTTTGTATATCCTCTAGCCTTGCTGGGCAAAGTGTGAATAAAGCACTGGCAGATTTGGCATCACCTGGGGGCTTGTTAGAAATGCAGAATCGCAAGCCCCACCTCAGATCCACCGAATCGGAATCTGCATTTAAAAAAGGATCCTCCCCACTGATTGCATGCACACCACAGCTCGAGAAAAACTGTCCAGCAGTACATTCCATTTATTCATTGACCCAGTAAATATTTATTGAGGACCTACTCTGTGGAAGGGATTCTTCTGGGTCCCAGAGATAGGACAGTGAACAAAGCCCATCCTTGTTCTCGTGCAGCTTAGAGTCTGTGGAAGAAACAGAGAGTAAGCAAGTGACCAAGTAAATGTGCAATTACAAATGGTTAAGTGCTGTGGAGAAAAATAATATGGTGATGTGAGAAAGAAAAAACGGTGACGTTTATGTTGAATCGCAAAGCATGAGAGCTAAAGAAAGAAGGAGAGATGGGGCAGTGTTCAAGACCAGGCGGAGAGCACCTGCAAATTCAAGTGAATGAAGGCAAAAGGGATTTGACGCGGGAGGCATAAGCAGGAGTCTGAAGGTGCAGGATGCTAAAGGATCTTGGGCTTGTTCAGGTGGCAACCTGAAGCTCCCGAAGTTCTGTGAAATGCTCTACTTTGCATCTTTAAGACACCACTGTGACTGCGGTGTGTGGGAAGGCTCAGAGGGTGGCGAGAGCGAAAACAGGAAATCTATTAGGAGGCCACGTTGGCGTTCCAGATAGGAGACCACGAGGCCTTAGACCAGGGTGACGGCGGAGGAGTTAGACAAGGAAATGAGTTCACGTCAAATTCAGAATCATAGCGTGATTTGGCAATGAATTAGGTAAGGGGGACAAACGACAGGGGATTGAGGATAGTATGGATTATGGGCTTCGTGTCAAATTTTTAAAAGACGTTTTGTATTTTTTTTCAAAAATAATTTTTATTTTTTATCAAATTTGTATGTGTTCATAGTTTTAAAAAGCCAAATAGTATTACAAGACTAATAATAAAAACAGTTGCCCTTTCCTCATTTCCACCTACCTCTGAAATTTGTTCTCCGCAGCCACTCAACTTTAACTATTTCAACTGTTTCTCCACATTTCAAAAATATTTACTTCTCTGGGTACTCTTGATTTATCAATTTTAAGTGTCATATGTTGATATCCTATATTAGAGGATGACAATTCAGCACTTAACACCCATCCTCACTTTTCTTCTCTATCACTCTTCTAAAATATTTTAATACAAATTCTGAATTAGATTAATATTGGGTGTATAATTTCTGTCTTTACATTCCAAACTTATTGTTATGGGAACTTTCAAGTATATTTCAACAGTTTCAATAATTATCAACACATGATCTATCATGTTTCCTCTATATTCCTATCCACTTTCTTCTCATCCTACACTGGATTGTTTAAAAAAAATCCCAGAGATCATATAATTTTCATACTTCATTTGAAACAAACCCTAGAGATCATATAATTTTATGTACATTTTTAATGTTATAACTATAAAAGATAAGGACACTTTATACAACATAGCTATGAAACAATTATCACACTTAAACATAAAATTTACAGGAATTCCTTAGTATTGTTAAATAATTTATTCAGTGTTCACATTTTCCAATAGTCTAGAAAAAAAATTTAATTGGTTTTCTGGACTCAGGATCTCTGTCTCTTGTGACTCTTTTAATATATAACTTACTCTTCTTTCTTTTTCTTACCATTGATTTATTAAAGAAATTAGGTCATTTGTTGTGTAGAATTTCTGATATTCTGGATTTTGTCAATGGCGTAGCTATGGTACCATTTAATGTGTTCTTTCTCACTTGTATTTCCTCTAGAGTGGTAGTCTGATCTAGAGGCGTGATCTGTTTCAGGTTCCATTATTTTGACAAGAATATTTCTCATGTGATGCTGTTTATTTTCTATTGCATCATTTCAGGGACACATAATACCTAGTGAAATCTCTTTTATAATGTTAAAAATGATCAGTAAGTTCAGATGGCAGCCAGATTGTCCACTCTGAGTTCTCCATCAGCCTTTCACCCTTGCAACTACTGGTTGCAATAGTTGTTGGTGATAATTGCTGGAATCACTGCTTTATTAGGGGTTGCAAGACAATGATAGTCTGAGTCTGTTGTTCCTTTGCCATTTATTATTTGCTCTTCTTCAGTAAAGGAGAACATTTCTCATGAACTATTTGGTCACCTAGAGGTAGTTTTAAAGGAAAGGCAAAATATATGCTTTTTTTTTTTTTTACTTACCAGTTTTCAGAATGTAGTAATGAGTTGGTTTCCTGGCATCCTCCAAAGCTGGCCAGAGTTCTTTTCTTTGGTCTCATGAACCTATGTACTTCAGCATACATGTATTTTGATCTCCTTTGTCTTTTTGATGTTAAAATGATCCCATACTGGACCAATAGGAATCCCTTCCAGTTGCCTGCTGTGTCTTTCTGACATTACCTCTGTACTTTGATAGCTTCACTGCTTTCTGATGAACATGCATATTTTTATGACCACATAGGCGCTGTGCACTGCTGAACCAAGAAATATACTATGACTATATTTCCTTTCTGATTCTACCTTTTGTTTTTCTTCTAATTAATCACGGCCTATATTTTGATTGTTTTGTTTTAGATTTGCAAATTTTCTCAAAGAATGGTAAAACCACTCTTCCTACGGATTTCCATTTTATTTCCAACTTCTGCTCTCCCTGCCCACTTGCACGGAGATCTCTCTCCTGTAGTCTCTATTCTCCTCTGTTTCTCTGAACTGGTTGCTTTCTAGAATTGTTGCACACTTGTTCCTTCCCTTTGTTGTTACATTGCGAAATACTCTCACCATTCTTCTGCTTTAAATATGCTGCTTTAGCTTTCTTGGTTTATACCTTTATTTGAAGGAACATACCCTACGGTTAATTTCCTAATATTTTCCTCAAGGAGTGAATATTCTTAGTTGACAGAAAATCAAGTTGGGGAAGGGGGTTTAGAATTGAATTGATTTTCCCTATGTTTAATTGGGTGTTTCACTTCTTCCCTTTGCAGTGATTGGTTTCCACAAATCCAAGGTCTATCAGATTTAATTTATTCAGAGATTAAACTGTTTTGGGGTTAAGGAAAGAAAGTTACCTGGATACTTGGAGGGAAGTATGGAGAAGGAGGGTGTCTCTTAAAGTCCATAGTTTTAAGTACATAGAAATCCTCTAGCTCTTAGTCTTTTCCCACAACCTTGCTTCTGAGTTATCTGGGATCTAAAAATCCCTAGACTTTCAGAGACACCGTGGAGCAATTTGGTTTGCTTCATGTTAACATTGCTTACTTAGCTAGGTGTAGGAACCTGAAAATTAAGTAATATCTCTCTGCAGTCTTTTTCCATTTTCTAAATATATGTGGATATTTTCAGCCTGCTTTGTTTCCTCTCTCATTCTCTTCATTCTTGTGTCCTTTTTATTTCTTTGCCTCCATTTTAATATTGCCATAGATAAGTAAAGCCTTATCATTGTTGTAAACATTTTCAGAGGAGAAAAATGTGTTTTTAAATCTGTGCTGCTTGATATCAAACAATACTTTTTCTGTTCCATTCCACCATGCAAAAAGCTACAAATTAGCAAACTTGGTGACTTTTCCAACCTGCTTTCATCTCTTCGTAACACAGAATCACTTTGCTGGAGAACAATCTAGAATTGTCTTTTTTTAAATTTTTTCTGCCATCCTTTAAAATGTAGCACAAGAATTTTTAAGTCCCTTAAGTGAAAATACCTTTTCCAACACTCGCTTCATATCTCCTTTTACTGGATTTAAAACATGTGAGTAGGCCAGATGCGGTGGCTCACGCCTGTAATCCTAGCACTCTGGGAGGCTGAGGCGGCAGGATTGTTTGAGCTCAGGAGTTCAAGACTAGCTGGAGTAAGAGCGAGATCCCATCTCTACTAAAAATAGAAAGAAATTAGCTGGACAACTAAAAATATATAGAAAAAATTAGCTGGGCATGGTGGCACATGCCTGCAGTCCCACCTACTTGGGAGGCTGAGGCAGGAGGATCGCTTGAGCCCAGGAGTTTGAGGTTGCTGTGGGCTAGGCTGACACCATGGAACTCTAGCCTGGGCAACAGAGTGAGATTCTGCCTCAATAAATAAATAAATAAATAAATAAATAAATAAATAAATAAAACGTGTGAGTAAAGTTTTGAGAAGAGATAGGAACCCACCTCACCCCACTGGAGTCTAGGTGAGTGTGAACAATGCCCTCTCACTTAGAGCTTAGTTTTCTTTTTATACTTTGGTGGAGAATTTAGTATTTAATAGTTTGCATCTTTATATTTTAAATTTTCTCAAGAAATTATCTTAACCAAGAACATATGTATTTTTCTATACTGTTTTAATATTTTGAAAAAAATGCATTTTCAAGGACTTTTAAGATCCTGTTACTTCAGATATGTATTAGGAGTTTTAGAAAGGCTTATTGTTTTCCCCAAATAAAAACAAAACAACACACAAGCAAATCAACAACAATCTCTGAGTTAGAAGAGAACTTACGTGTAAATCTGTTTAACTCTCCTTTAATGTTTGAATTATTCATTCAATAATATTTAGAGCATCTGTTAGGTACTAAACCCCTAAGTATAGTTTAGTTGGGGATTTGGGCAACTAAGCAGAAAATAACAATGTTTCCAACCTGCTCGAAAAAAAATGCCAGAACACTGTGTGGCTTACACAACAGAAATTTATAGTCTCATAGTTGTGGAGATGTCGAAGTCTAAAATTAAGATGTCAATAGGGCTGATTCTTTCTAAGGGCTGTTCCATGCCTCTCCCTAGCTGCTGGTGGTTTGTTGGCAATCTTTGGTGCTCCTTTGTTTGTAGAAGAAGCATCACCTGATCTCTGTCTTCATTTCCACATGGCATTATCCAGTGTGTGTCTCTCTGTGACTAAATTTCCCCTTTTTATAAGTAAACCAATTATATTGTATTGAGTCCAGACTATTCCAGGATGACTTCATCTTAACTAATTACATCTGAAATAACATTATTTCCAAGTTCTGAGGTACTGTTTGGACTTCGACATATGAATTTGGGGGAGACAAAATTCAACCCATAATGTTTTTTTTTTCCGTAGAAATTCTACAATTTTTGTTTGTTTTTATTCTTTCCTTTAACTCAATAGATTTTGTTTTTAAATATTTCTCAGTGGAATTGTTTCTTTTATTGTTTTGTGGTCAATGTTTTTTGTATTCTTGCTACTTTAGACTTTATTAAATTTTTCCTTGTGATCTAACATATGATCAATTTTAGTAAGAGTACCCTGAGCACTTGAAAAGAAGGCATATTTTTTATTTAAGATACAAAAGTTCTATATGTAAATTATCTCCATGTTATTTACTTTATTAAAATGTTATTTAAGTCTTCTAAATCCTTTTTTATATTTTTCATTTTGCTGTGTCTTGGATTGAAAGAACAGAATTAAGCTTCTATTACTTGAAAGTTTCTGTTTATCTGTTCTTCTGAACTTGCTGCTTTATGAAAGTGGCTTTACTTACTGGCTGTATAGAAATGCATAACACATATATCTTCACTGTGAATTATTCTCTTAATGTCTTTAAAGTACCTTTCTATGTCATGCTTAATATTTTTTGCTCTGAATTTTACCTTGTCAGATATTATGGTCTTGACTCACTTTTATCCTTCCTTTCCTTCCTTCCCTTCAACCCATCAACGTTTCTTTCTTTCTTTTTCTTTCTTTCTTTTCTTTCTTTCTTTCTTTCTTTCTTTCTTTCTTTCTTTCTTTCTTTCTTTCTTTCTTTCTTTCTTTTTCTTTCTTTTTTCCTTCCTTCCTTCCTTCCTTCCTTCCTTCCTTCCTTCCTTTCTTTCTTTCTTTCTTTCTTTCTTTTTTCTTTCTTTCTTTTTCTTTTTTTCTTTCTTTCTTTTCTTTTTCTCTGTCTCTGTCTCTGTCTCTCTCTCTCTCTCTCCTGTTCTTTCTTTTCATACACTGTGCCCATTCTTTTATTATCTTTCTGTATAACTTTGTATTTAGCGTATCTCTTATGTACAGCATAAAGTTGGGATTTGTTTTGGGAGTTAATCTGAAAAGCTATTTCTTTTAGTTGGTAAATTAAACCTATGTATTTCTTGATATAGTAGATATGTTTGGACTTAGTTCTATCATATTAATAATAATAATCATTCTATAATGCTTAATATAATCTGACTTTGGTCCAAGCATTTTATAAAATTTAATTCTTATATATAAATCACCATTTTTATGTGTGTGTGTGTGTGTATATATATATAATACATATATAAAATGAAAGTGAGGTACAGAGAGAATAGTAAGACACCCAAAGTCACAGATATTATTAGTGGTAGAGCTGGGATTCTGGTTCCTTCTTTCTCTTTACTACTACATTGTACAGCCTCTTTATTTTATGCTTTCTGTGATAAATCTGAGTAAGTTCCTAAGATCTCTTTTCTAGGTCACAGTGATTTCTTTCATCTGTATTTGATATGCTATTACCCATTCAATCAATTTTTAATATCAGACATTAACTTATAAGTTTAGCTAATGACCATATCTAGGATACCTGCAGTGTCAGGTAAGGACAGAAGCAGGTACAATGGGAAAGCACAACAGCCCTGAAAAGGTACTAATGTAGATCAATGGATCTTAACATACTGAGAGTCACGGATCCTTTTGAGACTGATGGAAACAAACGAACTCTTTTTTTTCCTAGAAAATGCTCACATGCACATACAATCTAAATTTTAAAAACAGTATCTAGATATTCCTATTTCCTCTGACAACCATCTTTATATAGATTCTTCTACTGTCACCTTATTGAAGAGATTTCATCTTAGCAGGAAGGAAAAAGACTAATACCTTCAGGAGAAGTTAGGGATAGGTTAAAATAACATGTAAAAAATACCTGACGCTTGCTAATTACATGTTCAATAAACGTTTGCTGATTTTTCAAGAGTCAACAGGAAAGAAAATTTTGCCAAGACAGGAGAGAAAAACAATTGTTGGCATAGTACCCCCAAAGAACCGGGAGGCAATGGAATCATGGGTAAAGTGGCGAGGTCAGTCTTGCAAGGAGGAGAAAGGGAGGTTTTGGAAATGTATGTTTATTCAGAATCTGCTTTATTGCAGGCATTGTATTAGAACATTTTTGTACAATGTCTCATCTTCAAACAACCCTGTGAAGTAAGAAATGTTGACTTTTACAGATGAGCATTTCAGTGTTTAGAAAGGATAAGTAACTTTTTCAAATTCATGTTAGAAAGTGGCAAGGAGAAGAATCTAACCTACGAGTGTCACAAACCAAAGCTGCCACACGGCTGGAAGAATTTTAAAGAAGCTCAGGAATTAATTATTATAATTAATATGGGAATTCTAGGGGAGGTAAAATTAGGGAAATATGAGTTTCAATTTTCATTGGCTAGTGACAGTCAGTGATCAGTTGTGAGAGGCCATTAGCCTGGCCTTCTCCTCTGACTTGTCAGCAATGGTCCTCTCGTCACCTGAAGGGGTGTCCACACAGATCTGTTGTCGCGTGGCTCTGCTCCCTGCTTCCTCTAGTTCTGACAGTGTTGGAAGCTGGGATTGGCCCAAGCCTCTGGGAAAGAACCAAATTGACCACAGGAGATTTTCAAATGTGAGCTAAAGGAAAAGGGAGAGCAAAAAGAATATAATCAGGTATATTAGAGCAATCTGCTATTTCTTATCAAAGCCACTGAGCTTGGCATTTTTCCCTCCTGAGCACTATCCAGAAAGTACAGAAAGAGGCCGCGAACCTTCCATGTAGTAAGAAGCCTTAGGACTAAATGTTTTTCCCCTCTATGTAATATTGCTGTTCATATTGGTCCAGAAGCTCTTTAGCTCCTAAAAATCTGTTCTTATGTATTTTTGTTTTGTTCCATATTTATATTTAGGAACACTTTAAATATACTATTACTTTTTTTTTTTTTTAGACAGAGTCTCACTCTGTTCCCCGGGCTAGAGTGCCGTAGCATCAGCTTAGCTCACAGCAACCTCAAACTCCTGGGCTCAAATGATCCTCCTGCCTCAGCCTTCTGAACAACTGGGACTACAAGCATGCGCCACCATGCCTGGCTAATTTTTTCTATATATGTTTTTAGTTGTTTGGCTAATTTCTTTCTATTTATAGTAGGGACGGAGTCTTGCTCTTGCTCAGGCTGGTCTCGAACTCCTGAGCTCAAGCAATCCTGCCGCCTCAGCCTCCCAGAGTGCTAGGATTACAGGCATGAGTCACCATGCCCAGCCTACTTTCTGTTGTTTATATTTGAGTTGTATTGCAATTTGATTTCATGCTAAGTGATTTCTAATCTAAGTAGATGTGATAAAATTAACCGGCTCCAAATCTTAATTATAAATGCTTAGTTATGAATGCTGTGGTTGGCTCTAACTATAGATTGGGGTTTTAAGTCATCGTATGTATAGTCAAACGGGCTCTGATTGGGAGTTGACTGTTTAAGCAGATTTCATACCTATTTGAAGGGGATATCCTGTGATTTTGTTGTAGCACTGCTCAGAGAAGTAGCAAATAATTAAAATTGAAATCCAGCTATTTTATAACCACTATTAGAAAGTTTAATAATTTACACCAAACATTTCTTTAAATATTAGTGGTTTCACTTAAGTGTAAATTGGTTGACAAAATTGCCAAGCTCCCTGGAATATTTTTGCATACACCCTTTATACTCCTCCCCCCAACTCTCACAGGAACAATAATCCAACCAATGAACCAACCAAACACGTAGACCAAGGAAAGAGCATTTTTATTTTAATGTTTTCAGCATAAATGGGTCGAAGATGCTGCATTATACTTTTGGCTGTGGGTGCAAGAGCCAACACCTATGTATTCTGAACAAATATTTTGAGTTCCAGAGGCCCACAGCAACAAAGTTTTGTCTATAAACAACAGATGACAGGTAAAGAGGTGTGTTCATAGGTAGGTAGGCTTGAAGGACCCTTGATTGTGGCTGGTGTTTTTAGATACACCCACACAGCTGGAGTAGCATTGTTAATAGAAAGATTCAAATAAAATGTCCAGTTAGAGGATTCCCTCAATCAGATGACCTTGTTGAAATCAGGTGAAAGGAGAGAATATGGTAATGATCCAGTTACTGCAAAAATAGAATGAGATTAATCGAGATTTTACTGACACTATAGAATTGGAGTTATCAGACTAAAGCCCTAGAGGGCTTTTAATGACTCAAAACTTTTAGAATGTTGCCTAATTGCTATCATCCATACCTCTTAGTCTTTCCTCCCTTTGCATGTTGAAAAATCAGTTCCATTCGGGAATATAGGTCTGGGCGGAAATGCTTGGTGAGATCCAATTCCAACCTGTCAATCTATGAAATAAAACAGCAAAGCTTTCAAGGTAGTGATTATAAGGCTGATGCAATTGGAGACCAATATTTTGCACAGGACTATGAGTATCTGGAGGCATCTTGCATCCCTCTCAATTTGTCTTTCCGATTTTGTTCTAAGATTTTGTTTAGGTCACAAATGGGCAAGCTTCCTTAAAAACCCAGGAGAAAACTTCCTAAGGACAATTTCAGATCAGTTCAAATGGGGACCCAAAGTCTCAGAGGATGATAGTGAGCCTGTGTGGTATTTATCTGACCTCAGATATTTGGGAACATTATAAAGCCTGGTCTTGGTACACTTCATACATTCTCTTTATCAATGGTTCATTCCTAAACTTATAAAATTTTGTTAGTAATGTTTGTAAGTATTATACAGCATCTGAGAAAAAAAAAAGTTAAAAAAAAAAAGCAAGTGTATTATGCTCCTGGAGGTAATTTGAGCTCTCCTAAACTGGGTGAGATTTTGAGATTTTTCTTTAGTAGATATGGAATGGGTCCAGGAATATGCTGCAGGTGGACTATGGACCACACTTTGAGAAACTTCACTAATAAAACACAACAGCTTGCTTTTTATTTCTAGCACACCCTGAGCTTTGTGACCTTCATGCTCATACTTCTCAGGTTATGGTAGAACACATTTGCCATGACATGTAATTGTCTACATTTTTTATTTGTTCATTCTAAGCTGCTTGAGGGCTATTAATTGCTAACTTCTCATTTACTCGATGCCTCTTAGTATAGCGCCTTGCACACTTTCAGGCAACTTGTTATTATAGTGTGATCATTAAGGGATAAGGCTTTGGAGGCTGATAAATTGGATTAGAATGTAGGCTGTGTGGCTGGGAGCAAATTGAGATCTTCAAATCTTTATTTCCTCATTTGTAACACCAGATAACAGCAGCTATCTTGCCCGGAACATCATAAGCTTTCCATCTGTTGGTAACAATTTTATGAGGAAAAAGTTCGTTACCCACTATATGCTCATTAAAAAAACAAAGAAAAATGTATGTAAGCAAAATTATTAAAATAAAAACCAAACTAATCTCACCTCGCAGACATAATGAAACATGGTATTTTGATGAATATCCTCCCAATACTTATTTTTAATCTGTATCTATCTGCCTTTCAGTTTAAAGTAATGTCATACCATTCATGCTATTTTTGTAATATGTCTTTTGTTTTTTAAGAACATGCTATGAATACTTTTCCATGTCAATATGTATTATCTTGTAATTTTAAATAGGCACAGCTTTATTCTCATTGTATATGTATAAAACAAACAATTTCATATTATTGGACATTTAGGTTTTTTTGTATTTTTTTATTTTACTAAAACAAAGCTGTGGTGAATAGTCCTTGTATATATATTTTTCTTAAGAATTGAAGTTAAGTCAAAGACTATACATTTTTAAAGATTTGATACTTACTACTAAATTGACATTGAAATGTTACGTCATCACTGAGTGAAAGATCTTTGCCAGCATTGAGTATCATAATGAAGAAACCTTGACAATTTGATAAGTGAAAAGTGGTAACTCATTTGCATTTTAAAATTCATTCTCAATTCAGCAAATATTAGTGAACATCTCTTCCGTTCTAGGCACTGAATGGTGGAAAAGGGAAAAGTGATTGAGAGGTGAGCAAGACGGCAGGTTCCTAGTTTTATAGAACTTAAAGTCTAACAAGTTCAAGGGTATTAAATGTGCAGCGGTTAATGATGTGATGATGAAGACATATCTCAAGGATATGTTCTAGGGCCAGGCTGTTTGGTTTGGCCTCCCGAAGAGACACTTACAGATGAGTTGAAGGCAGCCAAACTGGGAAGAGGGCTGTGCAGGAAACCACAGAAATAAAATCTCTCCAGACTGGCCGATGCTTGAGGAACCGAAGCAAAGAGTTTGGCTAGTACCTGGAGTATGATAGAATGATTCAAAATGAGATTTGAGAGGTAGTTAGCGGTCAGATTACATAAAGCCTGGAGGGCATGATAAGGCTGAGAACTTTAAGAATTGGATTTTTCATTTTTAAAAAGATAATTCTGGTTGGCATTTGGGGACGGATTACAGGAGAGCCAGGGTACATATGGGAAGCCCAGGTGGAAGGCAATAGTGTGGACCAGGATGGCTTGCAGTATGTATTACTCGGAGCTCTTTGGCTGCAAGTGATAAAAGTCTAACTCAGACCAGCTTAAGCAGAAGGGAGAATTTGTCGACTCTGGTAACAAAACCATGAGAAGTAAAAGGATCATCTGGGCATTAGAGACAATGGAAACCCAGGACCCCAATGTTCTCAACAATCTCTTCATCTTTCCCTTTCCCCAACTTTCTTGTTCTCTTTGCTTTCTCATCTTTTTCTGTGCTTTTCTTTACTCCTCAGACTAATTATCTCACACTGGCTTCCTCCACATGGCTAAAAAGCAAGGCCACAGGTGGCTCTCGCAATGCAGATACTACTGCTTCACCATCGGCAAAGGACAGATCCCCCCTTCCTTTGTTTGTTTCATAGATTTTATTTTTTACAGGAGTTTTATGTTCATATCAAAATTGACTGGAGGTACAGAGATTTTCCATATACACCTACAGCTGTATAGCCTCCCCCATTATCAACATCCTTCACTGGAGTGGTGCATTTGTTACAACCGATGAACCCACATTGACACATCATTATCACCCAAAGTCCATAGTTTACATAAGAGTTTACTTTTCCTGTTACGGAGTCTATGGGTTTGGACACATGTATAATGACCTGTATCCACCATTGTAATATCACTCAGAGTAGTTGCACTGCCCTAAAAATCCCCTGTGCTCCAAGGAAGGTAGTATGACTATTAATAATAAATGGTTGAATTGAAATGATATTAAATTTAAGTGATAAAAAAATGTCTTTTGGCTTTGATCCCTTGTGGTTGGTAAATGGCTCAAAATGCAGTGAGGGTGACAGTGGTGTCATAGAAGCCAAGAGAAGAATAATTTTTTCAAAAAGAGTGATCCTCAGCGTCTACTGACGGCTATTGCCAAGAGATGAAAAAAGAGAAAGACTAAAAAGTGGATGTTGAATTTAGCAGCCCTGAGTTCACTGGACATCCTGATGAAGAATGTGTAGCACAGTGGTTCCACCGGAAGCCACAGTGGTCGAGTAATGGGATGAACAAATAAAGGTAGTGATTACAGGCCATTTGTTCAAAAAGTTCTTTGAAGTTTCTCACATTAAAATTCATTAATTGCCTTGCTATTTATTCTTTTGTGAATCTGCTTCTATTTTTGTCTGTGTTTCCACTGGTGTTGTCTTTTTCTTTCTGATATGCAAGAGCTATTTATATAAGGCTATTACATTTGTCATAGATGATTCAGTCCTCCCCAGATTTTTATTTGCTATTAATAGGCTTTATTTTTTTTTCCTGCTAATCAGTCTAAATTTTAACTTTTTATTACAATATAGGTAATTCTGCCTCTGGTTTTATGTTTAGAAAGGCCTTTCCCTCCATCCTAGCCTATAAATAGTCATGAAAATTTTTTTCTAGAATTTTTATGGAATTTTATTTAGAGTATGGAATGAAGTAGAAATTTAATTTTTTTTTCTGATGGTAATCAACTATCTCAAGGAAAAAATAAGTAGTTGAATTGATAATAAAAATAAAGGGATAAAAGAGTCATATGGCTTAATATGATTTTCAACGAGCATTGGGCCTGGGGATGGGGGATGATTTATGTGAATTTCCACTTAATCTGGCAATCCGAAGACAGGCTACAGTAAAGTGAGACCATCCATTCATTTAGTTATATTTGATTTGATTGAGATCTCTTAAATCATACTACTTAGCATGAAATATATATGCAATACTCGTTCAGCTTCAGCATTACAGTAGGACTTGTGGGTGTCAAAATAAAGCAAAGATGTAATGCTGGGACATAGGGACACTTAACTATTGTTGGATAGGAGAAACATGTGCACACGAAGCAATCAATAGGCCTGCTGACCAGCTATATTACATGCTAATAGGGAAGTACAGGCGATTATTGCAAATGGAGTTAGAAAATCTGATGATATAACCAGAGCCTACTACTCCACTTCAATGCCTGATTTACTGTTCTGCACCATGTAGCTACCCACCAAATTGCACTTGAGCAAGAAGATCAACTTGGGCTAATTTGAGTTCATTGACAGTGAAGTTTTAAGCAAGTTTTCTTTAACGTTGTTTCATTTTCAACAATTACTTTCTTTCTAATTCAAGTTACCAAAAGAATGACAATTCCACTTTGTGTTAAAACACATTTCATCTTCCAAGATGATGCAGTCTTGACAGATGGGCTATAGTGTCTTTTTCCCTGTAGTTCAAAATAAGTCTCAACTTAGGATCAGTCATGTTACTAAGAGCTTCCCACAAGCAATAAAGGAAATGCTCTACTTTATGTAGGTGGATTTATGTTGGCAATTACCATAAAATACTATTAACAGCACAATAGCTTGTTTATGGCTTGTTGGTTCATCTTGTTTCCAAAGGTAGTAGATGGAAAATATGGGTTTCTTTTATAGTGAAGCAGAGCAGATAGCCTCAGTTATATTAATATCTTTGCAAATTCAGGATATACAGCATCTAATGATGCTGGAGGTTGGGCCACACAACAGGTCAAAGTCCAGTCAAAGGGGAATTGCTTTGGAATCTATAACTAGGGAAGGTGGCTATGCCTGTGGCTCTTGCTCAAGCAAGGATAAAAGGAGTCATTGTTCCACATATGTTTTCCTTTGGGGATCATATCTTCTCAATATAAAGTCACATAGTTGGAAATTATGGTTCAATTTGAACTGTATAGACTATCAATGCAAATTCTTCTGAACATAGCAATCCAC
>CAUYSK010042335.1:0-114810 GCA_963575035.1 Avahi laniger | reverse complement strand
GAAAGAAATTAATTGGACAACTAAAAATATATAGAAAAAATTAGCCGGGCATAGTGGCGCATGCCTGTAGTCCCAGCTACTCGGGAGGCTGAGGCAGGAGGATCGCTTGAGCCCAGGAGTTTGAGGTTGCTGTGAGCTAGGCTGACGCCACGGCACTCTAGCCCGGGCAACACAGTGAGATTCTGTCTCAAAAAAAAAATGTATTTAAGGTTATTCGTGTTGTGTGAATCAACAGCTCCTTTTAAATAGTTCCTTATTAGCACTGAATAGTATTCCATTGTGTGGATGTTTGTTTATCCTTCCCTTGTTGAAGGACATCTTGATTGTTTTTAGCTTTGGAAAATTATAAATAAAGTTGCTATAAACATCCACATGCAGGTTTTTGTGTGGATGTACGTTTTCGATTCACTTGGATAAATACCTAGAAGTGCACTTGCTGGATCATATCTGTTTAAACTACTAACTTTTAACACAGTCCATTTCTAAGAAATCTGGGATGAGTATGTATGTATGGTGCAGTGGGATGTCTGTTGCTGAGCTGCACTGAAATAGTGATCACTCTCATACCATATTCCATATGGATGGAAAACGGAATATCCACAGGATGTCTCCTTGCCCTCCTACCAGGAAGATGAAGTTTCTGCAGATGACCACTAGATGGCAGGGTACTTGCTGGCACTGTGGGAGCTGGAAATCTTTGGGAGATTCTGGGAGACTGGTAAAATTGTATCACTGTCCCCTCTTCCCTTTTCTTGGCAAAGGGATATTCTAGCCACAATCAGAAAATAGAATACATGATTTCTGGCACCGGCATGTACCTCTCTACTGATTCAGGAGGTAAGACTCAGGTTTCATGTTGGCAAGTATCCCAATAGATAAATTTGTGTGATGATAAGCTTTGGGTTAGATAATGAGTTTTGACCTGAAATGGGGTATACAACGTCATGTCATGTTTGTGCCCCTTGCTGACCTCATTGCAAAGTAGAAGCCGCATGGAGCTTTGATGCCTGGGTTCTGCTGCCAGCTATGTATTGTCCTACTTCTCTTGGCCTCATGTTCATCATCTGTAAAATAGGATAATAATACCTACTCATTCATGCTCGCAAGGTGTTGGAAGGGATCAACATAAGATAAATAATATGAAATATATTGAAGTACTTTATATATTTAACATGACACAAATGTGAATTATTAGTCATTAATGATTAAATCAGACAGAATATGAAATGCTACACATGTTAGGTGGCATCATACATTAATAAATCAGTCTTGAAAATACAATCTGTTTCCCCTGCATCAGGAGAGGTAGATATTTAGTTTCTGAAGTGACTTTGTGTTTTTTTCAGAACTTAGTGGGTGGGTAATTTTTTATTATTGATTGATCGATTGATTGATTGGTCTAATAGTTGTAGAAAATACATCAGCTTAATTCCAGATTGAACTGATTTTATATGGTAATTCCTTGCCCTCGCAAAATCCGCATTATTTCAGTCTACCAAGTAAATATTGGCATATTCGGTAGATAATACTATTTTGAATTCCAGTTGGTACTCATGATTGACTCTGGTGTTCTGGACCTAGGTTATCCTCTTCCTTTGGTGTATGCCAGCAAACTCCAGCTCTAGAGGTGGCTTTATCTTTAGCTTAGAAATCATCTGTAGTTGCTCTGGCTCAAAGCTCAAAAGAAAGTTTGTCTTCTTAGGAAGAGTGTTCTCTCTCTTCCCAGCAGTGCAGAAGCAAATAGTCATCAAAGCGCTGTCACCATAACTGTGGCCAGATTCTTTTAGACCTTGCCATTGTAGCTTAGCACTCTCTCTCTCCAAAAGAGGCAAGCCAGGGAAAAGAGCACCTACTCATTATATTCTTTGCAGCTTATTTATCTGTATTTAGAAAGCCTTGACCTTCTAAGCTCTCCTGCCTGTCTGAGTCAAAAAGAAAAGCCCCATGTGTATGTGTGGGCCTGTATATAAGAAGTAAGTCTTGAGCACATCCCTGACATCTGTCATGTGGCATATGCAATGATTTGTAATAGTGTCAAAGAACTATAGGATATTAGCTGGGAGGTCCAGTTCTGTCCCTTCCTTTTATATTTGGGGAAACTGAGACCCAGACCGAAAGCAATAATTCAAATTAGCTAAGTAGGTCTTGCTTTATTACTAGTCACATTGAGTGAATCTTAATGGCAGCCAAAGTAGGTATGGGGCAAGTATAGAAGAAACTCTGTAATTCCCATGGCTTCTATCTTTATCTTCCTCCAGTGAAGGGGGCTTAGCCTAACTGAAAACAACTGATGCAGTGTAGAGCATGGGAGGGACAAGTGATGTGTGTGTGTGTGCTTGTGTGTGTGAACAACCTTACTGTCAATTACCTACTTCTGTTTTGCCTTAAATTCTGCGTAATTCCCCTCCTCCTGTCAGAATAATATAGTAAATGTGTGCTTTCTGAGTTTGTAAATGGAGGCTGGATTAAAGAGTGTTCTTAGTTTAGGAATGTTGTATGTATCTGGTTAGGTGTGTGTGGTTGTGTATGGGGGCGTGTGCTAGGCTCAAAATAGTAATAGTTCCTCAAAACTGGAACTTTATAATAAGAGCAAATGGTCTGCCTTTTTGCTTGCAGAGCCCAGTTTTATTAACTGATGTGACATGTTGTGTGTTTGCTAGTCTGTGCCTAAAAATACCTCTATAATTGAGCTGCCTCTTCTTCCTTTCTCTCTAGATACTTCCTTCCATGTATAATTAAAAAAAAAACAATCTTGATGTGTTTATCTCTCCTTTTAGGACTTTATCAGGGTTTTTTTCTATCTCTTGAAAAGATGAATTCTATCCCCCCAACCCACTGTACAAGCAACCCAACATTCTCTGCATAGACAAACAAGCTTCTTTCCTGAGTGATATAAATCTGTGAAAACCCCCACACATTGTAGTGAAACTGGACTTGCTGATTCCAAACTCTGAGCAGAAAGATCCTCTAGGAAGCCATTGCCAAGGAATAAGATTAATTGCTACACAGGCGGGTATTTGCCCACTTCCCCTGCTCAGTGGAAAATTTTGCCCGGCATGACAACAAGAAAAAGCTCAGCTCAGGGCTTTAAATTCACCCAATGAGATTTTAACATTGGGAATAAAAGCAAGGCTATAGACTAATTCATTCATTTGCATTAGTGTTCAGTTTAAAATATAAAACATATATTTTATCAATACCAAATTTCATGAAAGGGGAATTATTTTGTAAGTTTTGTCTATTACCCTGTCTAAGCACAATCTCTTTCCTCACCATTCTCAGAACGTACAGCTTAGTTAGTGAGACAGACTACACAGATGTATGGGGAGTGTTGAGTGACAAAGCCAGCCTTTTGGGAGTTTAGAGCAAAGTAAGGTTATGTTAGCAAGGTCAAGTCAGAGAAGGCTACAAACTTTCCCTTTCATTCTTACCCTAATAATGACGCTGAACAAACCCAACTAGGATCCTTCTCAAATTCATGTGTACGGCTTTTATTTGTCAAGGACTAGGCAAGATGCCTGAGGGAAGACATATATAGTAGAACTAGTCATTCTTTAAAGTGTGATTTTCCTTGCCCATACATTTTTGTAGAGTGTCAGTAGAGCCCTGGACACCCTAATGCAGAAGTGAAGTGTGCATAGGGGAAAAGGGGCCGATAACTTGAATAAACTTCACATTTTTTTAGTTGTACTTCCTCATTTTTTCTCATATGGGCTTATATGTAAAATGGAGGTGATAATCTTCATAATAACATTGTAAGACAGCGTACTGGTGGTCCCCAATGCCACCCCCAGGTTCAATGATTTGCTACAAGGACTCATAGGACTCAGAAGTCATTATAATCGGGCTACAGTTTATGATATCAAAAAGATACAAAGCAGGATCAATAAAGGAAAAATGTACATCAGGCAGACTGGAAGATACCAGGTACAAGCTTCAAGTGTCCTTTCCCAATAGAGTCACAGAGGTTGTTCCTAATCCCCAAGTAATGAACTGTAGAAACACATGCAAAGTGTTTTTTGCCTGAGAAGCTTGCTTGAGCCTAAAATCCAGGGTTTTTATTGGGGAGACTATAGTGACTGACTGGAGTTACCCAAACTCCATATCCCTCAGAAAGAAAGAAGGTATTCACCATAAGTCACATTTTTTGCACAAGCTATCTAGACAAGCTGTTACAACATGGTTCAAGGCTTCAAGCATACACAATGCCCTTATCATTCATTAGCACAGGAAATATTCTAAGACCTCAGTTCCCAGGAGCTGGCCAAGGGCCAATCACATAAGTAAGCCCTTCTGAAAATGTACAAGATTTTAGCAACTCAGGCCTGCTGAGTTAACTCTTTCTTTCACAGATAGGTATTAAAATTATCATGTGTGTCAAATACTATATATATGTATATTATATATATATAAAATAAAGCAGTACATTAAATGTGAGGGATTATTATTATTGCAAATGAGTAATGAGAGCTAGAGCTGTTCTAGGGTGTGACTGAGTACAGTAAGAATGTGAATTTGCAAGGCAACCGCCAGATCAGTGAATGAGGAGATTATAAAAAAAAAATCCCATTGACGATTTTATTTTTCTCTGTGATCAAAGATAATTTTGTCACCAGCACCATTCTGTCCCTCATCAGTTTTACATTGTACTGTCTCATCAGTAGCTATATATTTCTTGGGGTTTTTGTACAAGCCAAATTTTTCTACCACCCACGATGGAGTTTTGGCAAGGATATGACCCTCCAAAGGAAGATGCAGAATTGAGCCTCTGGAGAAAGACATAGATAGGCACTTCTCAGGAAATCTTGGTCAAGTCTCAGTAAAAACTATGGTTAATGATAATGTGATAATGGTAACTAATGCCAGCAGTGAAGTTGAGTTTGAATTGAATTGAAGTAAATTTATATGAACCTGAATATTACTGAAGTATCATTTTGAGCTAAATATTGAGCTAGATGCCCAGCCCAGCCCTGATCATTTTTCAAAAAATTTTGTCCTCTAAGGATGAAAAAAGGAAAAAAAAGACTATATATAGGAAGATCCGGCATTATACACTAGGATGATTTCTGTGTATAGAGGGGACATCCTGAGGAGGTGCACATACTCATACCTAAAACTGCTGAAAGCATTTACCAAGGGATAGTCTGTATTCTCTGAACCCAGGTGGTAATGGCGGCCAGTAGACTGGAGAGCAGCTTGAGGTGGGGAGTGTCTCTTACAGATGGACAACACACATGCTGATGGAACTTTGGTAAGGGAGTTCATGTTAATAGCATTTTAGCTGTCATTGGGCTCCTCCTCTGTTGCTGTAGGAGGCAACCCCCATAGTTGCTGTAGCCCTCTCCCAACCCATGAGTGGAGCCTAAGGCAGTTGCCTTTATTCTGAACTGGCTCATTTGTCTTGCTGGTATATTCTGTTCCCCTTTACCTTGGAGCCATGTCAATAGTTCTCCTCAAATTGGTCCTCCGCTGTCAGACCTTACTGAGCCCTATCTGAGGCTCCTTCTGAGCTCCCTGCTCCAGGTGGCCCTGTAAACTTCATGTACAATGTAATGTAGGGTCTTTGGTGTGCTGGTAGAAAAGGACAGAGATTAGATGGAGGCCTTGCCATGAAGGGAACTCATTGCTTCTTATGAAGTAATGTATTTGTCAGGTTGGGCCTAAAGAATTGAAGAATTGAATCGCTCCTTGCCCCTTCTTATCTTTCCTTAGAACAGCTTCTCCTACCCTTCACCGCAGTTAAAATGTTAATACTAGCCCTTGCATTTGTGTCACAACTTATATTTTTCTAACACTTTCCTATGTATTATTCAATTCTTACAATATTTTTGTTCATGCTCCAAGGTCAAGCTCAAATGTTTTTTGAGGGATTAAATTTAACTTCCTCTGACCTGTTGAAGAACTTTCTGTGATGCTTTCTTGGTATTTAACCAGTTTTCCTATTTTTTATTTTAATTATTTATCTACATATCTCATTTATTAGATTCTAACATCCTCAATGGCAAGATCTAGATAGGATTCATCAACAACTAACATATAGCAGACAAGTAATGAATAATGAAGAAGAGAGTAGAAAACAAACAAATGCTTTAAGCTTAGATAACTCTGCCAGGCATTTACTCCAATTACTGGCAGACCAGGCACTTGAATTCAAATGTTCTCCTAATTCTGTAGTACTATTTTAAATTCTCCACCACACTGCCTGCCTTATCCTGGCCAGACCACATTTACTCTTCAGAAGAAGGGAGATCAGCTAAGTCTCTAATAGTAAGGAAAGGCTTTAAGGAGGAGGTGGACCTTGACAGATGAGTATAATGTCACTAGGTGACATATAGATAGAAAGTGGTTGGTCCAAGTGTTTACAACTAATTGATCACAACCCATTACAGATTCCTTTGTTCCTTCTCCACTCCCACTGCTTCACTTGACCAGCCTAAAAAGAAAAGAAAAAAAAGAAAAAAATATAGATGGAAAGGTGTTGCAGACAGACTAGCCATTAAAGCACATAAGGAGAGTGGGAGGAAGAGCATGGTGTGTAGAGTAAAGAGACCAAGCATAATAACCAGAGCAGCAGGAATTGTTTGGAGCACGTCTTGAAAACCATGCAGGAATGTTGGAATGTGATGTGGTAGGAAATAAGAGCCCATGCAGAAGAACTTATATGGGGGAAATGGTCTGCAGTAGTGAGGACTTAGGGCTTTCTGGTCTGCCAACTCTTCAGAATGCTTGAAATGATGGCAGGGATGTAAGCCCCTGAACCTCCTGCCTCCTGGTTTGGTTAACTCCGAGTATGAAGTATATTTTATTAAAATATTCTAACTTGTTCAGTAGCATTTAATGTTAGTTGCCAAACTTCCAAACCTGAGCTCAGAGGGGGCCCTCTTGCAAGTCTAAAAGAGTTTCAGAACTCTTTGTCATGGTAATAAGGATTTTGTCTAGCCCAGGAGAAGCTGCCAACTCCTAGAGGCCTCTCTCTGGCATCTAAATCAGAGGAGTTTAAAGTAAACGTAGCTCCTGAGAGAGAGCATGAGTCCTTAAATCACCCTCTGCTCATCCTTTTTAATCTCTGGATTTATCCTCTAGAAACACCATTTGATTCAGGACTCTCAAGTTCTTGCCTGCTGTCTGCATCATTTTGTCGGTTCCTTGTGTACATTGTGAAAACAGCAAAATTGTAGTCAGTCCAGTCAGTCCCTTCCCTATCCTCGAGAATAGCAAGCATGGAAAAACCACTGGCCTCCACTAAACTGAGCTACACCACGCCCTGGTAAGTGGGTGAATCTTAGTATAAATTTCACATACACAAAACCTAAGGCTTCCCTCGTGTTCCCTCTCTCACCTCTTTCTCCCTCCACTCTTCCTCCGACTCCCTTGCTCAAACATACTCCTTATGGTTTGTTGTTCGATCCCAACTACACATTAGGCAATGGACAAAAATACAGAACTCCCGCTCTTATTTGTTCATGCCACTAACCTCCTGATTCAGTTCTCTCTGCAGGAGATCCTAGCAACCTCTCCCAGTGTTCATTTCCAACCAGTATTCTCTTACTCTTTCTCTGGAGAGCAGTGGAACTTCGTCAAGGACTACTTTGTAACTATTCCAAAAGTTAGCCTCTGAAAGCTAAAGGGAAAAGAGACAGAAGGTGGTTAAGGGGGAGCTGGGCTCTCACAACAGAATTATGAGAGGCAGTGTAGAATAATGGAAGGAGCACAGGTCTGAAGACCTCATTTTGGACAGTTTTCTTTTAATTAATAAGTCCCCAGACTTCATGTATATTTCTCACATGTTTATGTACCTTTAGGGCAAGGACTGTCTTCATATCTGTATCACCTGACCATACCTAGCCCACAGTTGATGTTCAGTTAACTCATTAGGGCCCCCACTGTACTGTACCCTCCCTTCCCTGCCCAACTTCTCTATGCCCTGGGTTCAGGTCTTGTTTCTACCACTTCCTAGCCTTGAGGCTTTGGTAGCTTTCTTAACTTCTCTGACTGAGTTTGTTTCACCTTCCTCAAAAGAGAGATAATACCTGCTGCATAGTTTTGTCGCACAGATCAAATAACAGATATAAAATGTTTTATAACCTCTAAAATGCTGTGAAAATGTAAGGTGGTTTCATCAGATGGGTCAAGAAGTGTCAAAAAGCACAACATTTTATCACATCCATGAGCCATGCCTCCAACTAGCTCCTGTGGTATAGTTCCAGGCCTATTTATAGAACCAGCTTTGCTTAAGTTAAGCTCATTTGGACCCTTTGATTAAAGTTAACATTAGGAAAGAAAAAAAAACCCAACCTTTATCTGCTTTTGGTACAAAGGCCAATAGCAATTACATCACTTGAATGTAGTTAGATTTCATTTTTCTTTGGTATATTGGTGAAATTCCCAAAAGAATTCCCAGGAGTAATTAAAGCAGACTGGCTCTGGCAGAGGAAGTATGTTAAAGGCAATTAGTACAATGTAACACACTTAGACGGAAACCAAATCTACGTTCCCCCAGCCATTTCCACGTGTAAACTATATAAATCTATGTTCCAAATACCCCAAATGAGATATTTTTGGGGAATTGAACAGCAAAAGATCTAGTGGTCCCTTGTTGCACGCCCAGCTCTGTGCTTACGGGCATGGTATGGTGGTATATGTAAAATCCTAAAAGCCTGCTTTCCAGGAGCTCATATTCTGGTTGGGTCCACAAAATATAGAAAAAAATAAGTTTTTGTTAGAATAAATGAAACAATCTAAGATAAAATAGTATCAGGTGTCAAATGGTATGGAACAGAAGGCATTCAGAAAAGGTGGCGATCAAGTGGGCTGGGCCTCGAAAGACTCAGATTTAGACAGGCAGAGAGGAAGAAGACAGAAAGATCTTGCCTATTTGGGGAGAGTAAGGCAGGAGCCTCTCAGAGATGGAAGGAGCATGTCAGGTGCTGTGCATGGTGTTAGATAAGGCTACTGATACACGGTGGGGCCAGGTTACAGAAGGCCTTGAAGGCCTGGCAGAGGAGACTGGATTTGACAGGCAATTTGAGTAGAGACAGGCACCCACTACCAGAAACCCATTTTTTAGCTTCCATCTTAGGATGTGGTGGTAGGCGTGGAGAAGGACTACTGAAAACAAGATATGGCCAAAGAAAAGAGAACAATAAGAACATTGGGGGGTCAGAAGGTCAAATTATTTCTTATTCAATCAGTCAGAACTCTGGCATCATAGGTAATTTTCATGAAAAACATGTCTATCTATTGGAAATGAATTTTTAACATTAAATGGTTAGCTTATAGGCTTAAAATGTAATAGGTTCCCACAGTTGAATCAGTGAATGGCTTCTGCATCTGACCTATTTCCAGAAGCAAGAATGTGCAAGAATCTTTCTTCTCCAGACTTTCCCAGAGCTAGAGGACCCAGCCAGCGTTTGTATTAGTGTGACTAGGTTAAAATGAAGGCCTCTGTTGTCTAAGAAAAGAAAGTAAGGAAGTGCCAAAGACAAACTGAGCAAAACACCAGCACAAAAAGACTGTAAACAAAGGGGAAATTACGTGGAAAATAAGAGAAAAATATTGAGTAGCAATTTGTTCTTAGTTACTCAGGAAAGTGCTGTTTACTTTCACACACACACACACACACACACACACACACACACACGTGCGCGCGCGCGCGCATCTCTTCCCTTCCTTAAAATGTCTATAAGTGATTTGATAATATAGTAGGGAAATTATATTAATAGTTAGCAATAATTTGTTGTATATTTCAAAATGGCTAGAAGAGAAGAACTGGAATGGTCCCAATGCAAAGAAAAAATAAATGTTTGAGGTAATGGATACCCCAATTACCCTGATTTGATCATTATACGTTGTATACATGTATCAAAATATCACATATACCCTAAGAAGTATGTACAACTATATCAGTTTTAAAAAATTAAAGATTAAAAAGGGTCAAAAAATTGCTATGTGACCAACATGTTGGCTGAGAATGATGGTAACGCTGCGTGACTTTGAGCAAGTTACTTAAACTCTCCGAGAAGCTTTAGTTTTCTCATTTATAAAATAATAATGCTAATCCCTACCTACTTCACAGGGTTTTTGTAAGGGTTAAATGCAAATCAATATAAAGTTTCTAGCACACAGAAGGAAATTGATAAATGTTAATACTCTTATCATTAGACATCATCAGGGGATAGGTCAGCTTAGTGTTGGGACATACACTTGCATTCATCTAAATGCAAACACTTCCCCCAGCTTGCTGTTTAAATAGTTGCTAATATGTAGAATTTAACCCAGCCCCATCAGCAGCTGCTTAAATAGCAGCCTGGGTTTTAGTTTACCCGACTGCCTACAGTTGGGTTGAGGTTAAGTTGGAGAAGTGGTCAGCAGCTAGTAAATCTAATGTATTACTTGTCCTAGGGAAATACTGTATTTTTAGCCTTAAAAAGTTGACTTACTCTTTGGAATATGAGGTAATCCTGCTGTCTAGGAATAAAGTGAGCCCACTCCTAAGGGTGATAAGACTCCAGTTTAACTGGTTCAAAATCTACATCTCTATATTTCCCCATGGGCCTTGACTATGGTGTAGCTTCACTTTGGAACAGCTCAAGAAAAAAATGAAAGTTACCATATGGGAGGTGTTGACAGTGAGAGCTGTTTATTGCCATTCACCTGCAAACACTGTCTGTGCTTCCCATTCACGCATACCAGTACATTATCTGCAATACGTGGAGAAATGTTGGCATGCTCGTATTTTTGGAGAAATTCCTCTTCTTCTTGGATAGGTTTCCTTCTTTGTTCAACAGGGCCAAGATTTGATCCACAGAGTACAAAGGCTACCATGCCTTTTTCAGGTAAAATTCTGTGTACATCTGCCCCCTTGCCATTGATCACTTTTATGGTTAAATAAATAAGTAAATAAAAGTAAAACGTGTTTTTCAATATAAATAAATCATTCAGAAAATACCAAAGAAATCACTAGGTACAATTAAGTGGTTGGAGATCATTGGCTCCAAGGTGCCACATTATTCTCCACAGTAATTTAGCAGGTAATCCAATGTTGAGCCTACTGTGGCCTCTTTATCAAAATGGAATCAAATCACAGTATTGCCTCATCATTCCATAGCTTCTCGGAGACAACTGTTTGGGTGACTGCAGAGATTTTAGTGTAAGCAGCTGGAGCTGCCACCCTGAGGTGACAAGACAGAGCTCTGGTGTATTGGGGCTGGGGACAGGGATAAGAAGTAGCAGCAAACTTTGTCAGGTTAACCCACCTAAAAAATGTTCAGCTTTCCATACCCGTTGACTGGAAAACTCTAGCTCCTTAAGTTCTACTTATTCATATTCCAAGAACCTAAGACTACCTCTATGGGAGAGAAAGCTCAGTAGTGAGCAAGGTATTAATAAAATGACAGGCTCTAAACTGATTCTGTGATGTGTTTGCAAACGACAAGGTGCCTTTTATTAGATAGTCTCAATAAAGGTTCCAGATCTTTAATTACTTCATTATATTTAGGTTGCTGTCTTTACAATAATACTGGCTTTCACCTCTTCAGAGACCTAGCATCCTGGCAAAAACCACCAATTTAAACATTGTAGGATAAGACAGAGATGAGAATGCCCTATTTGAATGTGGCACAATTATTTAAGAACTGTTGTAAATATGTTGGAACATTTTGTGAGCAGAGGAGATGAATGATAGCACAGAACTGGTTGAGACAAGAAAATTAGAAAATAGTTGGAGCAAAAATGAAAATGGGCCAGTAAAGGATGGGACAGGAAGAGGGGAATAAAAACAACTTGGGTCGGGATAATAGTCTCCTTTCTCATTCCAAAAACCTTATCCATAGTTGATAAGCTGGCCTAACAGTGGACTCATTTGATCTAGGTATATAATGAAATTTATATCTTGATATATAATGAGAGTTAATTAAGCTGTCTCTATCACCAGGAAAAGGTCAAAATGTAATTGTGGAGATTTTTTTTCTTTATCCCTCACACCGTAATGGCAGATGATAGAAGACATTTTGCTGTACCTCTCTTTCCTTTGACTCATAACCCCACTATTCCTGCCTTCTTGCTAGTATCTTGGCCTTTAAATGAGGCTGCTTCCTTTGGACCCTAGTGATTCCTAGAGTTCAGAGGAAATGGACTAGGTAATAAGGGAAGAGTCAGCAATACCACCACATTCATCTAATTCTCAACTAATTCAAACAAAATACCTACCTAAAGTATTCAGGAGCTACAGAACATATTTTAAGGTGAGCCGTTGTCTTATTTCTTCACAAAGAATGTTTCAGATTGATATGACAATGTACTTGTATATCATAAATGACAACAGAATGGATGATCCCCAGAATATTTATTAAAAACTGACTGTAAGTCCTCTAGTTACCAAAGGTCTTATTTCTTGCAAAGTAGCTGATGACATGTTGGACACTCCTACATACCTTATTTCTTTCATCTGAGCCCCCAACAGCCGTTTTAAGTAAAAGTGGTGGGGATCATTATCTTCATTTTGCAGGGTCACACACTAATAAGGTAATACAGTAGTAACTTGAATGCAGAGTCCCTGACTCCTAGTCCAGCATTCTTATTGTCTGCAGTTCTGATTCTTTTGATTCATCCTGAGTTGACTAAACTTCCTAAAGTGCCACTTTGATTACATCACTCCACTACTTAAAACTGTGCTGAAGAGAGGATACCACTCATGGCCTTCAGAGTTCACCCAGCCCCATCTCAACAACTTGGTATTGTTACTTCCCAGGTCCTTAGTTTTCTCATCTGTAAATTGAGATGACTGTTGCTTTTTTCCTGTCCCATGGTGTTGTAATTTTCAAGTGACAGGATGGATGTGATAGTTTTATTAAACTGTAAACTGCTGTATAATCCATATTCACTCATTAATGCCTTAACTTTAATTAGAAGTGGCATTGGAAAAAATAATAAATATGACTTTCTTAGCTGTGCAAAAATCTTTGCGTGGACAAGACATTATTATATTTCTTTTGGTAAGTTTGACCTGACAAAAATTACTTGAATAAATGCTAACTCTTGATTATAGATACTGTTCAGGTTCAGAACTTATTGTAATCTCTTCTCTCCTTATTACTTTTCTATCAAGGGATTTTTATATGTAAAGAGTTCAACTTCATTGTTTAGAGCAGCATGTTAATGAGTTGAAGTTTGCCCTAATAGTCTTGGGGTGAGTCAGTCCACTTCTGTGGCCCCACTAAAGACTGAACCCTGGCCCTCAGCCCAGTCACCTCAGAAGCCTGCCATTGAGTGGCAGGACCGTGAGCTTTGGAGTAACCCAGTGCTGGGTTTGTATCGTGATTCCTCTCCTGCTAGCCAGGTGGGCCTGAAAGAGTTACCTAACTTTTGCTGAGCCTCCATTTTCTTATTTATTAAAGGAGATAGTAATAACTATCTCATAAGACTATTGTTTGAATTAAAGTAATAAATATATTAAAGTACTTAGTAGAGTATCACTCAATAAATGTTAGTCTCCTTCCCTTCCCATACTGTGGACATAAAGTGTAACCAGGTGAGTTTCTGGATGGATCAGTGTAGAATCCCCTTCCCCTCAACTTCTCAAGAAAGTTTTTCTGAGTGCATATCTTAGGAATGGGGAGAGTTACCAGCATTATATCTGAATACTAATGGCAGCATTATTATAGATGTACATGCACAGCAAAGACATTATCTTTAACAGCTGTGTTTAGTTGAGTAACAGATTTAGAAAGTGCAGACTTTAATCTATGTTTTCTCCTGGGGTTTCATCACCATCTGATTTAATTTTTTTCTGGCTAAAAATTATAATTGTAGCTTGATTCCCTCCCCCCCACACACACACCCTCCACCTCTCCTCCCAAGAAATAGCAGCCTTTTTAAAAATCTGAATAAGAAACTGCATAAGCATTTGAAAGACATGAGGGCAGGGGATACCTGAAAAGGTAAGAACTTGAGGACTTTGGCCAAGCACAGTGGTTCATGCTTGTAATCCTAGCACTTTGGGAGGCCAAGATGGGAGGAGAGCTTGAGCCCGGAAGTTAGAGACCAGTATGGCAATAGTGAGATCCTGGCTCTACAAAAAATTTAAAAATTAGCTGGACATGGTGGCATGCACCTGTAGTCCCAGCTACTGGGAAGGCTAAGGCAGGAAGAAATTCAGGACTTTGGAGTGAAAGCTCTAATGACTATATCTTTTTTTCAGAAGATCGTGTTACCTTCATGTCTGCAAGGAACAGATGACTCTAGGGATATCACATCTAGGGATATCATTTCTCTTTGTTGCATAGCTAGGTGGGGTAATAACCAAGATTGAAGCTGTGATTGAGTAAAAAGGACTAAATGGAGCAGATCATGGAAGTTGGGTTTTTTTTCTTTCCCTAAGGAAAGGCTAGAGAGCAAAGGTAGCAGAGACTTTTGTCATTAGCTTTCCAGGGAAGAAACCGTTGGCTCCTTTCTCCCCACTCCTCTGTCTCCACCTAAAAACCTAAATGGATTCTGGATTCTATCTTGGGCTATTTTGAGATTTGATAGCATAAGCTTGTCAGGATGTGGGAGAAAGGCAAGGTGTGATCTTCCAGGATAGCCATGGTGTGGAGGAGCTGGAAGATGGAGAGATAAAATATAGGATTATACTCGGGCCATGTGAAACCATCCAGGCTGTAGCCATGGGGGAGTTCAGCTGCATGGCAGAGGGCAAGGTTTTTCAATTTATTCTAAACCATGTCCCACCATGTTCCATAGCCCCCACCTCACACACACACACACACACACACACACACACACACACACACATTCGGCAAATACTTTGCAGGCACCAGATAGGCTGTAGGAACTTTGCCATTCTCATTACTTTGGGCACCACAAAATGTCTTAGAGATCAACAAGAAAGATGAAGGAAGGACTAAATTGCCCCATTGAGGTAGCTCTCCTTTACTACCCTGTTTAGTTGCTTTGAACACTGGTTTCTGTGTCCACCTCCTTGAATTACACTACCATCCTGGGGATTCCACCTTCCAATTTAAGAATGTCCTATCTGGAATTTTTAAAACAGTACTCTGGGAATGAGGAGGGAGAAGAAGATGAGAACTACAACTTTTGAGGCCCCACTATGGGCCAGGTGCTGTACTGCTTTACAAATATATAAAACCAATAGTTATCTAAGGGCTGGGTATAGTGGCTCACACCTGTAATCCCAACACTTCGGGAGGCTCAGGTGGGAGAATTGCTTGAGGTCAGGAGTTTGAGAACAGCCTGGGCCTGGACAACATAGCAAGACCCCATCTCTATAACAAAATTTTTTTAAAAATTTCCCAGGTGTGGTAGTGCACACCTGTGGTCCTAGCTATCCAGGAGGCTGAGGCAGGAGGATCGCTTGAGCCCAGGTGTTTGAGGTTGCAGTGAGCTATGATGACACCACTGCACTCCAGCCTAAGTGACAGAGTGAGACCTTGCCTCAGAAAATAATAATAATATTTATCTTATAGGGTTACTGTGACTTACAGTAACCCTACGAGGTAACTATTTTTTTTATTTGACAGATGAGGAAACTGGAGCTTGGAGAGTTTAAATGATTTCCCCAGCATCACATAGCTACTAAGTGGCAGAAATGAGACTAGAAGCCAGCCTACCGACTTCATTCAATTCTGATTAACTTCTCTTTCTCCCCACCCCCACTTCTACCTAGCTCTAAAAGAAGAAAATAACTACTTATTAGCTATTATTATAATCATCATTATTATTATTATATCTTGTACCACCTGCCTTTGGAACTGAAATGGGTATAGAGAAAAAAAGGGAGAAAAAGAAACTAAATAGATATTTACTAAGCCCTGAACTAGGCACTGAGGGAACATATAATAGTAACAGGTAGCTACTTTTGAACTATAGCCCTAATATTGATTTGGGACTTTTGATTTCACAGCCCAGATTTATAGGGCTATGTAATCCAGGATTTCAAACCAACCAGTTCTAATGCTAGTCCACCACCATCACGTTCTTACTGGGGCCGTTCCCTAGGCCACAACGTACCTCTGTCCTGTCAACACACAGGTTCAAGACCTGAAGATTGTCAACAGTCACGATTTACTGGGCGACTGGGGCAAAGAACATTTGTTGTCTTGGAAACCTAGAGCAGCCATTGCCATTAAATAATATTTATAAAACCAACCTTTTAAGACATATTGATTGTAAATGTGCTAAAACATAAACAATTTGATAAAGCCGTAGACTATGCAGATGTGGGAGATGCTAGAATGTTATGTAACAGGACTGGGGCTGCATTGCTAGGCTAAGAGCAGGTTCTTCTTTCTTTATTCCCCCTGCCTTTATTTCTTCATGGTTTCTGTGGGAGCTTTTAGTTTCTTTTCATAGTGTTGGCATTTGATTTTCATTTTAATTTTCAGGGTATGTTTGCACTTAATTGGCACTGTGGCAAGTTCGCTGCATGTTGTTTGCCTTCTGCAAACCTTGATTGTAATCGAGTCTGGGCTAGAAGGGAAATTGAAGAGTACAGCAGGCAATAAAATCCAGCCAAGTGGAGTGTCATTTCATCCAGCTTTCAGATTCTGTACAGAACCCTGGAGAAATGTGAAAGAGCCTTCCTAGAGAAAACACTTTTTTGTTTTACAAGGGGGAGAGGTGGTGCCAAGGTGCTAAAAGCATGAACCCTCATCTACCTAGGCCAATTTATATGTATCTTAATTGCTTTGGAAACACTGTCATTACTTTGGCAGAGAAAAAACTATGGATTGGTTTTTTAAGATTTTTAAAAACCTACAGCATTCCTCCAGTGCCCAAAGCCCCTTGTTCCTGACAGAATGTCTCTGTTCTTTATAAAAATGTGCCCCAACATGGCTTGAGTCCATGGGAAGGCCATGCTCCTTGTTGCTAAGAGCCCATATCCAAGGTTGTACTTGATGTCAGAGTGTGGGAATATCTTCTGTTATTCTCTTTCTCACACACATGGCTGAGTAGCTTGAGTAGGACCCAATTTTATTAGCTTTGCTAAGTTTTCTTTCATGTCTTTTTAAAAGCCCATTGAATTGGTTTTAGATTTATGCAACTGATTCTCCTGTTGTCACATAAAGTTAAAGTTGTGTAGTCCAGCTTCTGCATCTAATATTTAAATCTGTTCTTTAATGTTGCCAAATTTTTGCCCATCCTCTGCTTGAGTACTTCCAGTGACAGGGAGCCCACTTTTTTCCCTATGCCCCTCCCCTAGCACCCATTTCATCTTTGGACATTTCTGTTGATCCATATGTTGAGCTACAGTCTTCCCCCTCAATTTACTTTCCACTGTGGTCTAACTAAACAAGTTTAGTTTAACTCTTTTGTGATAGCTCTTCAAGTATCTGAAAACACAAAACAGATTTCTTGAATTTTCTCCCCTGAGCTAAACATCAGTTTTGAGTCCTCTTATTCTGGACTTTTTCCTCTAAGTTAGTTCCAGTTTGTCTATACCACTTACCAAAGTTGATTAGAATTATAGTTTCATTTTGCTTCTTCCATTTTAGTGGCATCATGTGTGCCCTGTTCAGTTGCTTCTTTGTATCTCTGTAGATTATTAACTTTTTAATGTTAGATCATTAGCACTAACAGAGGATTTTAATTAAAACACATACCCACAACCCCTCCTTCCCACCTATCCTCCTCTCCCCCAGGAGACAAACATTCTAATTTGGCATGACATTATCTGGCCTAACAGGGCCTGGCATATGAAGTGCCTAAAAGGTCATCTTCCGTTGTTTTAGCCTTCTGGAGTAGTTGAATTAAGTTCAAACTCAGAATGTTTTTGAAATCTTTAATCTCTCTGGGGATGTTTTTCATAACATCTTCAAACTAGATAACACTACAATAAATGAAATATGCTGCACCGGATTAAAAGGTTATTTCCCTGGTGTGTCAAGCTAACAGAGAACGTGAAACCTCCCATCAGGCCCTGGATGTCTCCGGCTGTCAGTATAGCAACCCTGTCTCCATTAGGTTCCTAACCCCCACCACACAGAGAAAACTTTAGCCAGGAAACTACCCCGTCACACTGAATCTTGAGTGGCAACAAAGCAAAGAAAAGAAGATGTAGGAAAAGTCAGAAATAAACAAAAGAGATAAGGGACTTTACAAGATAATAACCTAAGTCCAGGTAATCAAAGCCAAAGACCAATGGAAAACCATTATTTGGAATTAAGAATAAGGAAGAAACCTCATATAGGACCAGAGCCAAGCAAAAAATGGCAATGATCAATAACAGGCAAAGAGTAATATGAGTAAGAATACTGAAGGATAGGACAAGAGTTTATATTCCAGAGAGTTAAGATACTCACAATTAAAAGTGAGGTCACACACCCAAATAATGAGTACTTTTGGTTATGATTTTCTTTGAAGATTTTCTGTGGCACCAGGAACTCCAGCAAAGAATTCTATAAAGTGCTAGGCCAGGTATCCTGGGTGTCTGTCATAATGAAAGGAAATAGGTAAAATGTGGTGGGTGCATACCATAGAGCAGTGGTCCCCCACCTTTTTGGCACCAGGGACCGGTTTCATGGAAGACGATTATTCCAAGGGGGGTGGTGCAGCTAAGGCGGTAATGCCAGCGACAGGGAGCCCAGCGGCTGTACACGCAGATGAAACTTCGCTGGCTTGCCTGCCAATCACCTCCTACTGTGCCCCCCACCTCCATTTCTATGGTTCCTAAGTTTCGTATTTTGGAGAAGACAATTTTTCCACAGACGGGGTTTGCGAGGAATGAAACAGAGCTCATCAGGCAGTAATGCGCTGCCCAGTTCCTAATAGGCCATGGATTGGTACCGGGCTGTGACCCCAGGGGTTGGGGACCACAACCATAGGGCATTATGCAGCAGATAAAAGCAACAAATTAGATATGCATATAGAAATATGAATGAGTCTTAAAAACATGGTTAGTAATAAAAATTAAAAGAATGAGCTATATAGCATACCATTTACATAAAATTTTAAAATATACACATATATAATAATACACCTTTTAAATGAACACACATGAACAAAATACACATTTACCACATTAGAATGGTTGCCTATGGAAGAGTATAAAAATAAACAAGAAGAAATGAATAATGGCAAGAGATACGTTTTCTTGGATCACTAATGAATTGAGGAATATGATGACATCAACCCTCCACACTGGAGACCAATAAAATAAATAAAATGCTAGGCCAGCCCTCAAAAATAGAGAAGGTGACTAGATAATTAGGGAGTAAGAATAACAGTGCTGACTACTAGAATTTTCTGTGAAAATGAAAATGTTCTGTATCTGCTCTGTCCAATGTAGTAACCACTAGTCACATGTGACTACTGAGCACTTGAAATTTTTCTAGTATGAGGAACTGAAGTTTTAATGTTAATTAATTTATATTTAAATTTAAATAGCTACACATGACTAGTGGCTACCATATTGGAGGTTAGATGTTGCAAGTGAGCCCAGATCCCGGCACAGAAATGGTAAAGCAGAAAACAGTTGTTTTAACAGTTGGCCCTACCAGTAGATGAGAAGACAGCAAAGAAACCTAAGAAAGCCAGGATCACTAGGAAAGAAAGCACTTTCTTTGCCCTCTTCGGGACTTGTTTTTCCCATCAGTAGGTGAACTTCCAGAAGCTTGGCCCCTAGAAGTTCTTCCCTACTCTGGATGTGGCTGCTAGAACTGGGAAGAATCCCACAGAACCGACTGTTGCTGTTCAGTGAATGTGGGCTTTGGAATTGCACAATACAATGGGTGTTTCCTATGCAGACTTTAATGAGCACAGGGCCCCAGAATGCCATCTGTATGGCTTTGGGCATCAGCCAGGATTGGCTTGAGCTGAGTGCTGGAGAAGATACCTTAAGGAGCTATTTCAGACTGTGGTGCTCTGAGGGCTTTTCTACTGCCTCGGGTATGGGTGACATTAATGATTTGTGGGGGGTCAGAATAGAGAGATGATAGAGATAGGTGATTGAACTCTAACTAGAATGGCAACGTACCTGTTCTTAGGCCCAACCCCTCTTTTTTTCTGATGTATCCCCCCTCATCTTGTACCTCTATTCTTTCCCTTGTTCCTGGATAGCCCGTTCCTGGTTCCATGTAGAAATTTAAAGGAATGTGAGGAAAATGCTTCTAATGGGGGTGGAGAGACACAGCATTATAAATGTATGTTATAGTGTTCCTGGGTGCTTTTGTGGGGTTATTGAAATTTTCCTTTCCTGTGTTGAATAAAAATTCTACAGCAAAGTATTTTGTAAGTGGCCAAACTCATCTTAAAGTATTTTTCTCCACATATAAGTAGGTAATAAAGAGATACCCCAGTGGAGTCCACTTACTAGTGGAGGATACCTGGGTCCTTTGACCCTTGGCCATGACAGGTCTTCTGGCTGTGAAAAGGTCCGGGCATCTATTGGTTTGAGAGTAACTGCTGGGCTCTACTATAAGCATATCTGCAAAAGGAGTGTGGTGAGAATGGGGTGGGATCTGAAAAAGTCTTACCGCTTGATATGGATTGCCTAGCAGCTGTGTACTCAGCGAAAGCAAATCTGGAGTCAAGTGGAAAGATGCATTTGTCTTCATGGAGAGGTCAGAGAAGGATTCATTTTTCTCTATGACCTGGGCATTTTTAAACCAAAGGGATTTTTTTTTTTCTTGACGAAAGAAATCCAAGTTGGGCCAATATCTGAAAAACCTATCCTGGGGATTGACAAGGCTAGGAGGATAATTTGAAAGTAAAATCAAAATACGTAAATAAATGTTTGAGCCAATCTAAGACTCGTCCCACTGAGAGATACTTGCTTTGCCAATTACATTTCTACCTCTCCAAGACTATAAGTGCCTTGAGGGTAGAGCTTGTGTTTCTCACTTCTGTTTTTCTCATGATATTGTCTAACATATAAAACAGGTATTTAATAAATGTGGGAAAACTTAACATACATCCACACCCATGTGACAGCCCCAGCTTTCCAGCAAGCTATTTGTACTTTGTTTCCACATATCCAAGAGATGTGAGGAAGTAGAGTGCTCAGCTAAGCCCCAGATCTGCAGATCTTCATCAATGTTGAGCTATGGTCTTTTTCACTGCTTAGAATATAGGAAGGGTACCCCTATTTCAAGTACACATGCTAGGAAGTCCAGGGATTTTGTGAATGGTAAAACTGAGATCCCCAGTTAGCTGTAAAAGCTAGCTCAACATCTCATCAGGAAACTACAGTAGGACCAAGATGGATTCCAGGGCCAGGCTAGTAGTATCACTTTTGCTCATGGGACGTTTTGTATTTGGTTATGTGTTGTCTTCAGTTTACTTGGAACCATTTATTGGTGATTCTTATCTACTTATCCAAAAATAGCTCATCTATTGGGAAGTGAGCAGATAAGTCTGTAATTCTTTAGGGGTTCTAAATAAATATGGTAATTAATTTGATGTTTATTTCTTTGTAGTCTTATTTCCTGCTCTGGGGGGTAAAATGAAGTAAGAAATGAGTAAAAGACTATAAAATAAAACTAATATTAATCATCGGGGTCTTTTGTAAAGACTTTACTTGTTATGATATCCCTTGTCCCTCCACTCCTCCCTCCAAAATTTCAAATGATGTATTAATTGGGCATTATTAAATAGTTGAATTTATTTTAGCACTTTTACATCAAATGAATTCCCAACTCTGCTCATCTCCCAACTTCTGGTCCTTCGTGCAGCATCCTGCTTCCACAGTGGAAGAAGAAAGGCACCATGATTTTTTTGAGCGTACGCAACGCGTGTGCATGTATGTGTGTCTAAGGGGGAAAGGTGGTTCCTGGACTGGTATGCCTCAGGGTCACAACACAGAGCTCTAGAATCCAGAAGCTGGAAGAACAGTGCCTACTTCCCAGATGGACTTGGTCTTTATCCCCACCTCCTTCCACTTCCCATCTTGGGATAAGCAAGGGCAGCTTTCTTAGTTGTGACACATTTCCTCCAATAAAGATAAACAGAAAGTTAGTAGCCCTTTGATTAGTGGTTATTTTGATTAATACTTTATATTCCACCTGGTAAGTAACTTGGTACCACAGGGATATTTCTGGACTCGAAGGTCATACACATCCAAGTCTGTGTATCTTTGTTACCAACTTACTGTGCAACATTGGCAAGTAGTTTCCCCTTTCTGAGACTTTGGTTACCCCATTTATAAAATGGGGAATTTGGGATTAAACTGTCTTCCAAGATCCTTCCAGCCCTATGGTTCAGTGATTATATTTCTGAAAAGAATTTAATAACATTTTTAAAAATGTAATTAACAGAATAGATTATTAATAAGAAAAGAGATTAGAAACCATATGGAGAAAGTTAAAAGATAATTCAGCCTAAAGGTACTGCATTCAAGCATTAAATGTAACTTGGTGCTGCCTGGCAACAAAGGCACTCTGCGATTAGGACACAGTCCTTGTATAAACCCATTCTTATAAAGGGCAAGACTACAGTGGCGTGGTCCTTCCAAGCACTCACCATCTTGCACACATCAATGGGTGTTCTAGGTTGGTCTCTCCGTGCTTAATATGTCATTATACTGCCAAGATGGGTCTAGAGTCAAGAAGAAAGTGACTCTTTGGAAAGAAATTCCTCATCCTTTACCTGACAAACAGTGATTGGACTCCTCTACCTCTCTTTCCTTGGACTTGAGAAAGAAAGCAGGCAGAATTCCTGGGAGTAAAATTCTCTTACAAAGGCAAAGGAACTCTGGGATGTACCAGTGAAGTTGAGCTACCTATAAGTCTTAAAGTTTAAAAGTTAAGACTAATGGGCAGGCTGGCTATTCCTGACTTGAGCCCATTAGTGCCTCTGCTTATTCTTTCTACCCCTAATTCAGATCTTAGTGAATATTCTGTTTTCTAGCATCTATATAATGCTTTAACATAGACAATGCATTTTGACATACTGTCCCATTGATTTATGGTCTTATGCACCTGCTCTCCTTGAAAGTCTCTTTAGAGTGATGTCACAAAGATGGTGCAGATAAGAAGGGAAGGGGAAGGGAGAAAAGAGGGTGAAAGGAGACCCGAATGTTGAGCCGCTGAGCTAGGACAAAACTGCAGCTACAATTGTTTCTGCCCAGGAACCTGATGGCAAAGAGGGCCCCTCTTAGATTGGTGATGGCCAAATCAAGACAAGTGAAACATACAGTGTCTTGTCACCAGGAACAGCACTGTACTTGCTGCCTCTGACAGGACTGGGGTATGAATGTTTAAAAATCAGAGGCATAAAGGAAGGGACATGAGATGGAAGGGAGTAAAGAGTTTCCTCAAGTGTATATCTTAAGCTAATCTCAGTATCACACAAAACTTAAATCAGAACTCCTTCGTGTATGTCAATTTTTCCTTGTACACGTAATTTCAATTTTTAAAAATTGGAGAAAATAAAATTAAATGAATCTCAGATTGTTCAGAGCTAGAAGAACCCTTAGATATAATCTAGTTCATCTCCCTTATTGTATAGTTAATAAAACCAATGAAGGGAAGGAGCTTGTACCAGGACACCCAGCTAGTTAGTGGTTGTACTCTGTCCATTAAATGACATCACCTCTTCTATATGAGTTTTTGCACACATTTTTTGAATTCTGAAATCATATCATGAGAGATGAAATGGATTCATACTGTACCTTCGAGATATATAGAATTCTTTGGAGTGTAACTGTTATCATCTCTTTTTGATGTCTTTTGCACACTTAATATTTTTAAAACTTGTGCAGTTGCTCATTTACATGTTTTTTGTACTTAAAAGCATCATACTTGCATATTTCTAATCTATGGTCTTGAAATCCTGGTAGATATCAGAAAATGGAATTAGCCAAGCAGAATTATGAATAAAATTTGCTCTCTGTACTGTTGCTGATTCTGTCATCCATTATACTTTCTGGAACTGGACTGGGAAGAATCAGACTAGACAGAGCTAGCTGGGCTAGCCTGGAAAATCTTCTGCGGACCCGTGGTCAGTTGCTTCTTTTCTAGTGTGACAGCTAAGGCCCTGGTTAGCTTTATTAGCCATGTTGGACCTTACAGTTAGGCTTCTTACTCACCCACCTTGCTTTATTCCCAAGAATTTCCTGGCACCAGTATTTCTGAGGCTACTCTGTCCTGGGATCCAACCACCCATGATGCTCCTTTCACAGCCATCTATCAATTCCTTGACCTCTTTCTTCTCTCTATATGCTCCCACACCTGTTATCATATCTAAATCATTTTCCAAGTCTATGCAGCACACCTGTGCAGTTGGACCTGAGTCCAACATCTCCTTTCCATTTCTATCTCCTCTTCTCTAATTCTCTTCTTCTTGACATCTCACACCTGAGTTTTGTCTCCTAACCCATCTCCCTACCTCTTTCTATCCCACTCTCACTGGTCCTAATGTTCTCCACTGCTCAAAACCTTTCAGTGTCTTCCTCAATTACAGTTCGATTGGTCTCCACAATATAGCTTCAGTTTATCTTTTCAGGCATATTTTCTTCTGTCTGCCTATTTCAGCCAAACACTTACTATTCCCTGAATTCTCCCCCTATCTTTTCCTACCATTCAACATCATTGTTTGACCGATTTTTACAGAGTACATACCATATTATAAGCACTATGTGAGCTAGACCCAGTGGAGTTGGGGAGGTGCTTAGTCTTTTAGGGGTGTCAGATATAAAGAAGTAATGTTTGTATAAAGTCATAAACACAGAGGAGATCAAAATTCTTTGAGAACACAGAGGACAGAAACTAATTTTGTGTGGAGTGGGGAGAGTGAAGGAACGCGTCAAGAAAAATTGAGTGGGGAAGAGGACAGAGAGGTGAAAGGGAGGCTGGGAAAGGGAGGAAGGGAAGGAACAGGGGAAGAGGAGAGGGATTCCGGGCAGAGAATATTAAGTGCAAGATGCCTAGAAACAACAAAACAATGGTATTGCATATTAAAGGAGCATAAAGGGATAGAATATTTGGGAGGATATGGGGAAGTAAACAGAATGAAAAGAGGATATGACCTGAGAGGTTGAGGACTGAGAAGGGTGTTGTATGCAAGGCAAAAGAGAAATGTTTAAGGTAAGTTGTCAGGCCCATGATTCTACAGCAGTTGTTCAGAGGGATAGGCAGGAGAGTTGAGGAGACTCACAGCACTTCGTGAAGGTCCTTCAGCCTGGAATACCTTTCTCTACACAGTACTTCCCCATTCCCACCTCCAGAAAGGTCATTCTTCATTCAAGCTCCTTCTTAAATGTTGCTGCTTCCAGTGAAGGCTTTCTCGATCTCCTCTCTAGAAATGGAATAATTTCTCTCCATTCGGGACTCCTATAAAAAACTTTCTGCCTCTCTTTCAGTATATTATACTTATATTATGATTTGTATATGGCTTGTTTTCCCCACTAGACTCTGAGCACTTTGGGAACAGGGATCTAGTCTCATTCATCTGCGTTTTCTACTTCAGTGCCTGATACAATACCATGACCACAGGTAATACCTAGTAAATTTGTTCGATGGATTTAAACTGGCATCCCAGAGATAGGCACCACTCAAACCCCAAAGGTTATGTTGTCCCAGGCCCATAAGCAAACTCATGATTTACTTTCTTGCCTTGCTTTTTCTTCCCAGTTGGGAAAAGCCAGGGACAACCCCCAACACAAATGCTGATGTGAGTCATCTAGACTCGAAGATCTAAGGCTTCACGGCCTCTGGGGAAGAGCATAGCAGCCCACTGGGACAGAACCTATGAGCCTTCTTCAGGCCTAAGTGAGGGGAAGGGCAAGTAGGAGGGATTGCTTTTCTAGTTTAATTGAGCATTTCCTTGCTTCAAAATACCTGTCTTCATGCTATTGTTATTTTAATGCCATTACGCTGTGTGAATTACTATGATCAGCAAAGCAATTTGTTGTACATTCTTCCAAAAGTGTTAATCAATTTTAGCTCAAAATAGATTTTTAAAAACCCACCTAATTTACTGTCCCAAAATGCCAATCAATGGGAAAGAGCTAAAGCAAGTCCAGAGCTCTTTGTATTGTAACTATGAGAAGTTATAATCCTTCTCCAAAATCATTTTTATAAGCAGCCAAGGTATAAGTAAATAAAAATATAGGAAAATATGTACCTTTAGCTGTCTCGTTTAGAGCTAAGATTTGAAAAGTCATAGGAAAGGACTAAAGGATTGCCTGCTCAGGGTCTAGCCTTCTAATTCTGGAGAACAAAGGCCCAAATTATTGATAATCATTAAGTTCATATCTATATACTCAGTTTTCCCTTTTGAAAAAAAAATGGGAACCGAATATAACCAACCTTACAATTATATATCCAAAATGAAGTAACTTCTGTAACTGTATCTAGCCTAACACCTAGTGAGCATTCATTCCCTCCTTTCCACCTCCCAACTCATCAAGCTCCCACATCTACTGCACTTCTTCTTTGTCTCTTGCCAAATTGTATGTCTGTTCTATTCTCAACCCGGTAAGATTCCCTTTATTTGAAAGCCATAAATCCTGGACGCTTGGTCAGATTTTTCCATTAGAGGAAATTTATGTTCTTAGGGAAACAACATCCTAGAGTAAAGTTACAGCAGCACTAATATGTCCCATGATATAGTGTTTGTGTCCTGTCTAACAAGTTGGATAATTGTTGATAGTTAAGTATACTGTTCCTATATATATTTCATGGTACATTAATTTTTACTAACAGTCAATACTTGTCTGAGGCACCTGTTTTTTGTCTCATTACCTGAAAGGGGGTAGAAGTATAGATCTGTAACATGTGGAAACTTGTATTTCTGTAGCCCTGTTTTGGCCAGGGGTTGAAAGTGGTAAGAATTATGAGGAAGGCATTTTGTGTTTTAAGAAAAATAAAACATCTTTTCTCTTGGTCAGGAGACTTGGGTTCCTTTCATGGATCTATCATTACGTTGTTTTAGACCTCAGCTATCACAGCCTGTCTTTGTGTGCCTTGATCTTCGTGGTGATAAAAATGGACTTACTTGTAGTTTACTATAAATGTAAAGGACAAGAAGACATTAAATTGTTGAAATCTACAAATAATTTGCTCCTATGAAGTCCTTGCCAAGATGGAATTAGTGGAAGGGTAAAAGAGAGGTAAATGATACCTGAAGTTTTACTGAATTCCTTAAAAAAGAAAGATGCACAGAGCAATCCATGATGGGAATTTGATTCCATCTGACCCATAGGGTCCTCTTTGAAGCAGAGGCGGCTATCTGATCTATTCATTTGATTCCATTACAAATGAGCCCTCCTTGCCAAAAGGTGGGGACTTCAACATTGCTACCCACTCCTTTCCACCTTTTAAAACTCTCTAGCCCTTCTTTCTGTGTAAATACATCTTTTTCTCTTTTCCCTGGCATCCATGATTTATTGGCTACTCATAAAGTCAGGTCTCATATAAAATGAGAGGAAAATTTGGCAATTCTAATATGTAGTTGTTAGGGGAAACCCAGAGTCATCTAACATTTTCAAAATTGGGAGCTTACATAATACAGACTTCTTCTTTTATAGATAAAGAAATAGGCCCAGATAGATAAAATGTCTTCTAGATTGAATCATGTAAAACTCGTACTGCTTCTTGTTCCCTCAATGCTGGACCCACCTTTTGTAGTTATGTGCATGTATTAGGATAAATGAATATACAATTGAGATTCTTACAATAGCTGCTTGGCTATCAGTGGCATGTGCTTTTTAATAAATGGATAGACACTTAGCTGGGGAGGAGGTTTAGGGGACAGGGAGCTGGAATAAATAGAGATTTATAGATGTTGTATTGTCTCCTATAATTTTGTATATACCACCACTCAGGTAGGTAGGTGGACAGGAAGTGAGGAGCTATGGAAACTAAGCCCTAAAAGTACCAGATGATGCTGGATCCTTTTCAGAAATTCTAGATCTTTGTAGACACATTTTAAAATCTTGCTGAGGGCTTGGAAGGATTCTTGTTAAAATCCAAGTTGAGTTTCTGAACATTGAGAAGCCAAGGGGAATTCTCTATCTCCTTCAGCCTTAGCAGTCAATTTTTAAGACACAGGGAGAGAAAACCTGAGTGTGATGTATATGTGGGTATATGTATGAATTGGCTTGTTTTTGAAGAACTTCTGATCATGTGAAGTATACATGAAGCAAATAAATATAAAGCTAATCTCCATATGCACACACCCCTTATCTCAGTTTAGTCTGAACTCTGCTTTGCGCCTTTCCTAATTGGGCATCCGTGATTAGGTTAACTTTGGTACTATCTGGAAGAAGGGGTAAGTTTGCCTGCTTCCTCAGATTTCAGTTTTGAATTGTATGGTGGCCTAGAGGGGATAGAAGGATCTAGGATGTATGAATGAAGTGTGAGTTTCCAAATCGACTTATATGGGAGGTATAAACTGTGAAACAAAAACACAAGCAGTAATGAAGCCAGTCTGGAAACAGATAAATTCTAGTGAGCCTTTTAAGACCCCTCTAGCCTAAATAACCTGTAAAACACAGAATAAAATGAATTTAATGACTGACATTATATATTTGAAATGTGCAGGTTGGACAGCATTTGGACTTGGAATGAAACAATAAGAGGTTACATTCATGGATAACCAACAAGATAAGGCTATTGTTGCCTCAGCCAACGGAGAAAACACTCTGATTAATGGGGTCAAAGAAAATGGTAAGGGAATTTAATTATAGTATATAATATCTCTCCCAGTAGTCTTTTGTTATTACTATGGATTTTCAATATCCACAAAGTTGAGACAGGTTCAGTCCGGGATGCCTCTGAGATTGATGTTAATTCTAAAGTTTGTTCCACCAAATCTCTAACTGCACTAGAAGCATCTCTAAGAGGCATTGAATCTAACCCCTCTGCCCTCCCAAATCCTCTCTGTCAGGTGAAGTTCCTCAAAATTCCTGGTGATTTAGAAATATGCTCTAATGTGAGGCTTGAAACTTCTAGAATCACTAGGAGCTTCCAGAACATAGGTCTGCAGGATGGTCCTGAGCCATATAGCTCAAAACTATAAATGTCCCAACTGAGCATTTTCCCCTGAAAGCCTTGACTTTCCAATTGATCAAGCGGTCCAGTTCTTTCATCATTTCTATGGAAGGCTCTGCCTTTCTCTGAAGAAGAAGCTGGGCCTAAAGAATTATTATTTTTCACTTGCATGAATATTCAATATAAAATCAAGGTTGTTTTTTAGTGTTACAGTTTTGATTTCTAAAGCTAGAGAAGTGGAGGTTTAGCTAATAATAAGGTCAAGTACCAGAAACTGATCAAGGGGAAAGAGAGTTCATGAGTCTGGTCTAAGACCCTTAACTTTATTCCTGTCATTTCTTTCCTCTCTAGACTCAGAGGACCAGGATATGGCAATGAAGTCATTTGCAGCTCTAGAAGCTGCTGCGCCAATCCAGCCTATACCAGTGGCACAAAAAGAGACCCTGATGTATCCCAGGGGTCTCCTGCCTCTACCCTCTAAGAAGCCCTGTATGCAGAGCCCTTCCTCTCCTTTGGGCCTGATCGAAGCACCTGAGCATGCTGCTAACAGTGCTTCTGTGAATGCCATCTCCCTCACGTCTGGTGTTACAAAAGGCCTGAATACATGGTCACTGCCCAATGAGTGTGAGAAAGCTCCATTTGCCATAATGGAGCCTGCAGGCATGTCAGCTCTGAATGGGGACTGCCTCATGCAGCCAAGCCGGACTTGCTTGGGCTGCTTCATGGAATCCAAGGATGCAGCAGATCCTGAGCCAGGGATCAGTCTGAAAGTTGGTGATCTAAATAGGGATTATGAAACGTGTGCAGTCTCTGATATAGGGATTCAGTGCATCAATGCTGGAGAAAACATGAAATATGGAGAGCAGCTGCTCTCAGACCAGCTCCTAGGCTTCCCCCTGCATAAATCAAGAGTAGGAGATAGACGAGAAGCTGAGAAACCTGACATCGACTTGGAGGATCCAGCTCAGAAAAGTTATTATGAGGCATTACTGTTAGATAAGTGCAATACAGAAGAAGCTTTGCTTGCAAATTCCAGTCAGGATTGGGGTTACTTTGAGACTTTCATTAGTGAGAGTAAGATTGAACTGCTTGACCTCTGTTCCAAGAATGAGCTGTCTGTCAACCTATTCTCTGAAGAAGATGTGGATAACTACATGTTCGATGATGATGAGTCGACACTGGGCAGTGATGTCTGCTCCCTGAAAATTCGATATGAGTCCTTTCAGGACAACGTTCGTGACAAGACTACCCTTCTGATGCAGGAGGATGCCCAATTCAACTTTTTTCCCAGTGTCTTTACTACCTGCCCCAAGCGGGAGTCTAAGAGTGGAGCCCTGAAACAGAGCAGTGATCTTTCCCAATTCAAGGTCCCTGACATGAGCATCATTTGGGGGGAGGAAGATAAAATCCTGGACAAGAAGAAAGGCAAAGAGGAAGGACAGGAAGACAAAGGTGTCGAGAAAAAAGATGGAAAAGATAATGGAGAAAAATCTGCCTTAAATAAACCATGCAGTGGGACTGAGGTAGGGCAATTTAAGAATCCAAAACAGGGCCATCTTGCTAATTCCTTGGAGACATCAGGGAATTTCAGCGATGACAGTTCCTTCATTGAGGTCTCATATGATGCCGTGGGTGAGATCAAGGACTGTAGCCGCTATATGGCTCGGGACACTAATTCTGGCAGCTCCTCCTCCCAGCAGAACTATGGGCTGCGAGCCAAGAGAAAAGTCAGATACAGTGAAGATTATCTATATGATGTTGACTCACTAGAGGGTGAAAAAGTAAATGAGAGGAAAGAATGGCTGCCAGGTGGCTCCAAAGAGGAAGATGATGATGAATGGTGTCCCAAAAAGAGAAGAAAAGTAACCCGTAAGGAGCCCCCTGTTATTATCAAATATATTATCATCAATCGCTTTAAAGGTGAGAAGAACATGCTGGTGAAGTTGGGTAAGGTGGATGCCAGTGAGACAACAGTGAATTTGAGTGAGAATCAGCTGAACAAATATGCCAAGCTGGCACCCTTGAAGGGCTTCTGGCAGAAGAGAAAGAAGCAGAGAAACAGCAACACAGACTCCATCAAGACGTCCTTATGCCAAAAGCAAAGCTTTGAACCAGGTAGCTTTGAGGTGTCATTCCTGCCACCTGCTCGCAAACGGAAATCTAAACTTGGCAACAGGCACAGGATTCAAAGAATACCGTCCGTGGAAACTTCAGCAAGTAGTAAGCAGGTTTCATTCTGCAATGATCAGAGGCAAGCTAGTAATCGTAAAGAAGATGGAGGCCTAAAAGGTACACTGAAGTCAGTACCTCTTGCTGCCCCCAGCTGTGCAAATGGATCACATTTAAATGATCTCACAGGTCCTGACTCAGTGAAAGTCAAAGTCCAAGACACAGAGTTTAAGGGGCCAGAGAGGAAAGTGCTCAATAAAATCAAATTTAAAAGTGAAGCCAGGTTAAAATCCAAGAAAATTAAAGCTGCTGGGCAAGAAAGCAAGCCAATGGTTCAAGTGAACCCTCTCTTGGGAGACCAGTCCTCCAAGGCTAATTTAAAGAATGAAGTTATTCCTGGGACCTCAAACAGTTCCCATCTATCTGAATTTCATGAGGCAAAGGCTTCTAAGAATTCCACTTTTCTACCAACCACCTGCTCTTCTGAAATGCCTCTATCATCTGCTAGTGTTGCCACTAATATACCTGTTATCCCTGGAGGGTATCTGCAGACATTGTTAGATGCTTCTGACTTGTCAAATAATACTAGTATCTCATACTTCACCCACAATTCTCCAGAGCAAAATGAAGGCAGCCTCACTCCAACTGAAAAATCGTTTGTACCTCTCCAGCCTGCCCAGGACTGTGTGCTCTCCTCATCCTCTGACACTGAGCTGCAGCAGTCATCTCATAACTTCAAAATGGAATCAAACAACTATGGAAATCCGTGGCCCAACAAGGCTACTTCTGGCCCCCAGGAATTCATGGTTGAAGTCTCAAGGGAGATAGCTCCAACCCAATCCAATGAATATGGAGCCTCCCAAGTAGTCCCCATGGAAAATAACCTCACAGTTTCAACATACAGTCCAATCTGCCTCAACAGTGGTGGCAGTAGTTGCAACAAGGTCCTATATGCTTCTGTGCAAGATACCCAACTCCCATCTGATAACTCTTACCAATTATGTCACTTTAGTAATGGGGAGATCTGCTTTCCTTTTCAGCAAGGCCCAGTCAATATGGATGATGGTCGGCTCTTTAGCTTTGAATCAGTGGCCCCACTCTCTGTCAGCTCAAGCAATTATTGCTCCTTAAGCTTGAAGCCCTGTGAAAAAGATGGTGATGATGATATCACTGATGACTTCCTGGCCCACTGCAGCCCCAAGCTGGTGATCCAGCAGAGCATTGATGAGATAGCACCATTAAAGGAGTCCACTGACCTCCTGGATATCTCTAACTTTACTCCTGACAAATTCCGCCACTCTTCCCTTTCAGAGATGTCCCCACCTGACACCCCCAGTCTTTCCCCTCAAATTACCAGATGCGAGAGTATCAAGACACTAGGAACACTGAAGGGGTTCCAAGAGGGTGTCCCAGGACCACTGGGCAGCATGGAGAAAATCAAGTGGGACTGCAGTACCCTTTCACGGCAGGTCCAAGTGGATGATGGGTTTACTTTAAATAACCATCAGTTTCAGTTCCATATGTTCAATGATGAGGATTCTGTCAGCCTGCTCCAAAAAAACCCTTGCCTGTCAACATTTAATGATCCGTCTGGTCAAATTAGTACCAACAACAAAGTGTCAAAATCAAGAAAGAAAAGTTCACCCAGCAAGAGTGGGGCTGTGAACCAAAGCTCTTCTCAAAAAAACACCAGGAAAAAATCCCTCAAAGCCAACAACAAAGGGATTGAAAAGCCACCTGGCAAACCCTCCCGCCAGGTCCCTAAGTCAGCAAAAAAAGGGAAATACGTGGCTGCCATCAATGGAGATAAAATGCAAATTGGCATTGGCCGTGGGGGAGGCCAAACTAACAACATATCCTCCACTGGGAAGACATTGGCTGAATGTATCCAACACGGTGGTCCCATGGCCTCTGTGAAGATGCCAAGTCAGAAGGGACTTTCTGGAGATTGGGCTTTGGGGAAGGAAAGCAGCCCAGGCTGGAGTGACATGAGCGTGGGCACCAACTCCAACAGCCTCCTGGATGATGACCAACGGGAATTTCAGGAGCCTTCCTATATCTTGTCCAACATTGCCTCTGGTATGGCAGATGTACAGAGATTCATGATGGCCTCCATAGAGCCCCTTTGGGAACCCATGGAGCACCATGGGGACCCCAACATATTCTACTCCCCTGAGTCCAATAGTCTAAAATTAAAAACCCTCAAAATATTGGCTGGGACACCGCAGGAGTCTAAGAAAAAGGTCAACAGTGGGTCTCCAGGAGCCACTAAGAATCACAGGTCAATCAAGGGTGTGAGCAAAAGCAATGGGAAAGCAGCAATAGGTGATCCTGGTCGTACAAACATGCCTGGTTATAACGAGGACTCTCGCTCTGCCTTCTTTGATAAAAAGTATAGTAACATGAGCACTTTAGGCAATAACGGACCGACACACAAAAAGTTGTATCGTCACAAATCCAGCTCCAAGGCCCTGAGAGATGAGAAGTGTAAGGGAAAGCACATGGAGCGAGAACAGGTCCACAAGGATGAGGCTGGGACAGCTTCTTTTGAAAAACTGAGGTAATACTGCACCAAAATGGCTGAGATGATGCACCCTTAGCTTTCCTACTACCTGCCAAGCCCGCAGTCCCTCATTTTTTCCTTCTTGAAAGCAAAAGTTTGCATGAAAGAAACTGTCCCATTCCCTTCTATTTCAAATTAAAAAGAAAAGAAAAAAGTGCATGAAAATCTCTATATCTTTATGCCACCCAAAAGATTGGGCAATTTTGTTGTGGCTTGACTAGGGATAAGTTCTAACAAGGCTACTTTTTCTTCTGCTATTCGACATTAGTTTTTACTTATTAAGAAAATAAAACTAAAATTTGCTCTTGAATGATTTTGGGAAGGGAAGGGCTTTGCAGTAAGACAGATTCTGAACAACAGAATTAAAAAGTCATTAGACAAAAAGCCAAGATCATTTAAACAAAAAGAGCATAGTTGGAAGACGAAATCTCAACATGTGGCAATTAGGAGTGCTTTCTAGTGCCCCCTGCTATTTGTATTTTTCTCTGCATCATACAGCATCTAGTATGATGCTAACAAATTGAGATTGTATGATCCCTTTGTGGGACTTACACTAAAACTAACTAAGATGGCATAAATTGTTTGATTTTTCTGCAGGGATTCCGACTACAATCTCCTAAAAGCAGAAACAGCATTTTGGGTTTTACCTGTGTTTGAAGAAGAGACTCACATTTTCCAGAAAGACATTTGATGTTTGTGTTTTATTTCTTTCAAAATATGCCTTGTGGTATGTATGTTGACATGTAAGTGCTTAAAGAAAAGAATTTTAAATTGTGGGAATAAGTCTTTGGAAGCAAACTTTAATCTGATGTTCTATGTAAAAGACTTAAAAAGTCATACAGTTGCACAAGTAGTTTATGCACTATTTACCCACAAGGAAAAAAATGGAAAACATTGTGCCAAACTACAAACAAGTGACTGTACTGTATATATTTTTACTTCTATATCAACATTTGGTTGTGAGTATTTGGGGAGCTTGTCCCTGTTAATTTACTAGAAACATTCCAGTGATTCTTGCTATTAACCACCCCCACTTATGTGGATAGCACCTGTAGATCACAGTGGAAAAAATGTTGTGTTACACAATTTACCAAAACTTAAAGGATACTGTTTGAAATGTGCCAAATTTCCTTACCTCATCTCACAGATTCACCCCACAGTTTAAAGCTCATTAGTGAATTTTAAATGTATACATATATATGTGTGTGTGTGTATATGTATACACACACACACACACATACATACATACATACATACATACATACATTCTTTTAAAGTTTTAAACTCTACTGTCCTGTGTGGAAACATGAACAGTTAAACAAGGCACAATTAAGATTTGTTTGTTCCATTGTCTAAGGGTTAAAATGTTGGAAAAGTCTGAAAGTCACAACACCTAAGTCCATCAGGGACCCAAGTATATGCATTTATAGAACCTTTTACAAGGAAACAAAACAGCTGCTTCAAAAGTTTGTTTTCTAAAAGCAAAATCTGTAGCTGAAAATTATTTAAAGTGCAAAGTTATATTGCTGATACTTTATATCTCAGTTTTATATATTTTATAATAGTCTGGGATAAATTATAAAATAGCTATAAAATCAATACTAATGATAAATGAAGTACATAGATTGCTTTTATTTAAGTAGTTTCCTAAATGTTTTATTCCAGTTTTGTCAAAAGTGCACTCATATCATGGCTTTAGTGTTCTTTAAATGTTTAATCTTGCAATGCCAATGTCATTGAAAGAAAATGTTAAGGCATCTCAGTTCAATCCAATTTTTCTTTCCATGAGTTAAGCACATATAATATCAGATAAGCTGAACAATTTGTGGAAACAACTAATTTGGGCCATATATACTCAGTCTGAGGATGACTAGTATTTGATGCCAAACACTAAACTTAACTCTCAATTTTTAAAATCACATTTTTATTCAGTCCTCCCCCCATTTTAGAAATTTCACAGCTCCAGCATCCCTCACTACTAGCCTTTTCTTCCCCTTTATTCACCACTTAACTTCTAACATTTGATCTCTTTTCCTTGCACAGTTGAAGGCCTGTGTGTCTGATGACTGATGCATTATGGCACAGATGAGATAATGGATGTGAAAGCGCTTTGTAGATCGTAAAGTGCTATACAGATATAGGGGATTAATATTATTAATGTTGTTGGTCGTCGTCGTTGTTACTATTCTTACTAATATTGTTACTAACCTATTAACTTGTGAATATATAGGCTGGGGTGGGAGGGTGGAAAATAAGTGGGTAGGGGACAAAGGGGACTTAACAAAAAAGAGAAGATGTTTCAAAAGGAAAAATTCAAGCAAACTATGAACCTACCTAGTCATTGCCACCTAAATATATTCACAAACAGAGAAGCAACATTTGAAAGTAGTCAGAGAGAAATGGAAGGAAGCCTGTCATGTGCATGATTCCTCTCACCAGCCTGCTCTGCTGCTTGCAGCTAGGTAGTGCAAGGAACAAGCCTGTGTTCTTGACCGTGTGTGTTCCCAGCATCAGTCTCTTCTGTCCGTGGAGATGGGCGGATGGAGCATTTTGTGAGGCTGCTTCAGGCCCATTCCTAGGCTTTGATGCTCTGTGCGTAGTGAGCCCTGGAAAATTACTCAGTGGAAAGGCACCAAATGAAACATGTCTCCTGCCCTACAGCTGCCGTCCAAAAGGGAAAATAATCAAACTGGAACACTTTCTTCTATTTCTCTACTCTGACAGCTAGCTGTTTGTGCTAAATGCTATCGATGCTATGGCTGGTTCCTAGGAACTGGTCTTTGTTTCGTTTTGTTTTTGTTTGTTCTGTTTTGCAGCTGAATTTTGGCTTGGAATCACTAACTTTGCCTGTGTTGTGATCCCCAAGACTCCAAACCTCAAAGTCACCTGCTGGCTTACAGGAATGGAGTGCTTTCTGTGTAATCAAAACGTGGCAATTAAAGAAGAAATAAAGAAAATGTTCCATGAGTACAACATGTTTTTATAAAAATAAATACGGGAGCAGTTGTCCCCGTTTTGTTGTTGTTGTTGTTGTTGTTGTTGTTTTCAGTATCAGTTTAGCTTTGGAGAATGGGATGGGAGTGGGGAAGAAGAACAGCCTGAGACTGTTGGAAACCATTTCCTTGTCAGAACTTGCTATCGTGAGTCCTTTGCAGTGAATGCTCTCTTCAGTTGCTCCTACAGAGCCCATTAAGTGACAATTCTAGGGCATAGTTCTTCCCTTTCTCCAAAGAGAATTGCTATTTTAAAGAACCTTTTTTATTGGCCTGCAGTGCATTATATGTTTTTAACATATAAATTAGTGACTCATAACCAGTCATTTTGAACTGAAACATAACAAGAAACTTGAGTTTGAGAAATGAGCAGTAGGCCAAGGCAGAAGATGCTTATTCTCTTAATTGTTTTTAATATCCCTCTCAGTGCATTCCGTTCTGGGTTGTTTAGCATTTAGCATTCTGTTGATTCTGTCTCTGCTCTCACAGTTCCTTTTCTTCCTGTCACGACGTAGTAGGCTGGACTTACTGGAGATCCCTTATTCAACCAGCTGCCTTAGTGGAGTGAGGACCAATGTGTAAAAATAGTGTTTTGCCCTATCACTGATATCCTAAGTCAGAAATATTGTGTTTTCCTTGGTCTGAAATTACTGATTACCACTCTCCTCTTCAAACCTTTCCTCTCTGAGAAACTGCTTCCTATTAATTAATGTCTCCCCGCCACAGTGCCATTTAATCTTTACTTTCCTGGAAACGATATCCTCCCTTATTCTTCGTACTTAATCTCAAACCTTAGTCTTAGACTTTTTCTTCTTTTAGGGTCTTATATCCTACCTCCCCAAATTGTCAGGGTTTAAGAACCTTAGCCAGGTTGCTTTCTTCTAGAAGTTCATAAGGGAGCTTTCCCTTTCTTAATTACCTTTAATTGCCTTGGCCTTTTTCAAATCTAATTTTAAGCACACACTCACACGCACACACACGTGGAAAAACTGTATCTCATGGCTGAGGAAAGTGGGAAACTCTTCTTTTTCTTTTGAAAATCTGTGAGAATAGGTCTGATCTCCTGCCCTGGTTAGGTGCTGTACTATGTGGAGCAGGGTGCTGAAATAGTGGCCCTGACCAAAGATCTTTAAGACTTTGGGAGTCACGTCTGAGCTGTGATAACTGGCTTGAACCAGTGGCCATCCTCTCTGCCTCTCCAGCTTCCTCCCATATCGCTGCTTCCTCCCAGCTTTCCCTTCAGACTTCTTGTTACTCAACTATGAGTTAAGGCCTTACCTTTTCCTAAATGTTTTGAGACCTCCTGCACTACTTTGACCATCACTTCTTCAGCCATCTCCCCGAAGTCCTTGGTGCTAGGTGGGCTTTTGTGACAACTTTCACCTTCTCTGACATTTTTCCTTGCTGGGAAGCATCTGTGTGTGTGTGAGGGGGGCAAGGGAGGGGGGTGAGTGTGTGTGTGTGTGTGAGAGAGACACATAAAGGGTGCTTCAAAAGCTGTAAACAACTCTAGCTAGCATCCTAAGTCCTGTTACATGAGGTCCTGCAGTTCTAGTGAATTTTCATGTTAGTGGGTTTGAATCAGAATTTACTGCCGGAAGGATAAAAACCATACCCAAGGACCTTTTAGCCAGCTTGCCCTTACCAAGCTGAACCGGTCTGATGCAGATCCACCACATTTTCAGTTTACACATGCTCTCAGAACAGTTCCAAGAATTGAAGAGAGCTAAGTTTCTGTGCTGAAGAAGAGAATGGATCACTAGCTAGTCCTAACTGTTGCTAGAATTAGAAATGTTTGTTTTCTCCTGTATTATTGAGAAATTATCTAATTTAAGAAGTTTTCATTTTCATTTAGGGATTTTTTTAAATGACTGTCCATTACTACAGAAATATGTCCTTTTTATAAAATAAAATTAATGTGAGGTTGGTTTGTTTTCTAATCATAAAATTCACTAAGCCTGTAGTTGTATGTAGAAGGCTTGGTACCAAAATCAAACATTTTAGTAACAAATAGGAATCTTGTCAACACAATGTAGGCCAGGGATTTTGTAAAGGTTTCTCAAAGACCCAAAAAAGGGAGAAAAAATTTTAGTTGGGCTGTTTAACTAGGGAAACATTGTCATCATCTTGAGGGTCCTCAACCAGCATGGGATTATTTTGATGACAGTACTCAGGCTACCTTTAAGGCACATTTTTACTCAGCATTAAACAGTAGCTACAGTCATAAAGCAGAACTCTCATTGCAGCTACATACTTGAGATGTACTCTTGGTTTCAGAATCGTAAGAGGTAAAACATTGGAGAAAGACAGTGTAAAAGAGAGGCTTAGTACAAAGTTTAAGGTGTGAATGAGGCTTTTAATATCAGTGTGTGGGTAATAGATAGTAAAGACACTGAAGAAACATTCATCCACATGAGATGGAAAGGATGTCTGTCCGTCTAACAGGCTGAGATTTCTGAGTCTCAGAATAACATCCCATTCAAAAAGAAGAAAGGAGACATTTGAATCATTCTGCCTCTTTGAGAGATGCCTGGTTGTTTACAGCACAAAAGAAAAGGCTTAGAATGAAAACTAGAAGAGGCCTTTTGTTTTTTACTCCCAGTGAGGAGTGTAGCAATCTTAGGATGCTCTACTGGGATACCTGTAGCACTGACTGGAGTTCGCTGCCTACAGAGTTTTGAATGTACTCGTCCTTAGTTTCCGTAGAACTGAATGCACCTCTTTAGTAAGTTACTGATTTATGGTGCTAAAGAAAACGATTATCCCCAGTTCTTTCTTCTTCCCCAAGTCCCTTGAGCATTTAAGAAGATTTAAAAAAAGAAGCATTAGAGGCCCTTTTTATGAATGTAACCTAAGTTTCTGTTTGACATATGACACTGCAACTTTAAAATGTTAGGAAATTATTTGCCTTTTTTCTTTTAGAGTTAAGCTTTATAAATAATCTGTAGAGTCAATTGAAGTATAAAGCTTAAGGATCACTCTTAAGACGCCTACAAAATCTTGTATATTTTTAAGTGTGCCAATTTGTAACATATTTTGTAAGTGTATATTTTTCTTAGAAAAGTGCTGTGAAGTGTCTGTATGTGAGAGTTTTCCTTTTTCTGCACCACTAGGTGCTAATAAAAGGATATTTACTTCAAAGTTTCTGGTTTTAGAAACCACAATACAAAGAAAAAAATACACTTTTGTTGGGAATTTTGTAACACAAAACATGTTGTGAAAGAGTGTAGTGATCTTGTGCAAAAGAAAATGAACATTTGTGAGCTTCTTGCTGTTTTATAGATTTTCTTGTAAATTATTCTTGTAATACTTCTGGTTTTGTTGTTCTTGTTGCAAAGGTTTTAAATATTTGTGACTGAATGTATGGTGAAACTGTCATAATGTTACCTAGCTGAATTTTGTTATTGTTTATGGAATAAATAAAAAGAAAAGTTTAAAATACTGCTTTAGAATCATATGTAACAGAAATCAGAACCATTTCTAATTAAATTTATGTCCCAAATAAAAAGTTCTTTATCATCTAGAGCAGTGTTTCTCAAACTATCTTGTGGTGAGGGATCAATATTTTTTGCAATCCATTATAGATCAATACTATTATAAAACACAATAAAAATGAATTTCTGAAAAAAGTGAAATGGAAAGACATGCGAAATGAAGCCCAAATATATTAGATTCAATGTGTGAAATTACATTTCAAGACAAACATAACATAGGGAAAAAGAAAAGAATTGCAAAATATTGGTACCCTGTTTGAGACAAGTTCACACATCAATATCAGATTGCTATAGAAGGTTCTAAACACACTTTGAATAACACTTTGAATAGGACTAACAGCATTACTATCATCTTGGAACTTGTTAGGAATGCTGAATTTCAGGACCTACAGCAATTCTGGTGAATCAGAATCTGAATTTTAACAAGATCCCTAGGTGTCTCATGTGCATGTTAAAGTTTGAGAAGCACTGGGCTAGAGTTTTGTGTAGGGGATTCCTTTGCCCCTCAAACTGGGAAGTCATTATCTAGTGTATCCCGTCTTCAAGACCTTAAAACAAATGGTGTCTTTGTTTTGTGATCCAGATGGATTCTGCAGAGATGCAGTTCTCACAAAGTGTCAAAGCTGTTTATTGAAAGTAATAAATGCTGATTTGCCTGGTACCCAACAGATGTCAGATTTTCCATAATTCCCTACAGTTCCTACATCATTTTACTTACCACTCACCTATGGACCCTGTTTCCTTTACTCAGGACTTTCCCAAGCTCTAGTCCCACTGTCCCATCATTTTATAGTATTCGCTGTGTCTAGAAAAATTGAGCTTTGCTTTCAAGTGTCCAGATCATCTGAGCCACCCGTCAGAGCCTGAAGCCCTGGCTAACCACAGCACGGGTGTTGTGGCACATACGAGCCAACAGCCATTTTCTTGGTTTTGAATACCATTGCTCGAAGAAATTGAACAATGTGTATGAGGAAGTAGCACTCTTCTCATTGGATGACCTTGTCCACTTCTCCCACTTAAACTACTACCCAGATTTCCGCAAATCTCCCCCAAGTTCCTGGCCTATATTTTTAGTTATAGGCTGGCTGTCTCCACTTGGACATTCTGAAACATCCTCAGACTTATTCATTCAAGATGACTTCATAATCCCTTTACCTTCTGAATGTGCTCTAGTTGAGTGAATGGTGCTGCCATCCATCCAAGCCAGCAACTCCTGGGTGTGAGGGCAATCTGGCTGCGACATCTGTGATCCCACTGATCACCAGGGTTGATTCGGCTGATCTGGCTGGCCAGGCAGGTGTCCCCTTCCTCCCTCACCGCTCCATGGGTCTCTCTCTCCTGAAGCTGCGTGCTCAGTCAAAGAGGACAACCTTCCCCAATAGAAGAAGACCGGTCTTTGGTCAAGGGTATATGAGTAGCCGCGCTCCCCTGCTAGAACCTCCAAACAAGCTCTCAAGCCAGCAACTCCTGGCTCTTCTGTTCTCACACCCAGCTGGTCACTCTCAATTCTCCTGCTTTTCTAGCCACGTTGCCATTGCTTTCATCGAAGCTTTCGTTATATTTCACCTGGGCTATCGCAACATTGTCCTAATTCAGTGATTTCCAGACTTGGATTTTACACCTGAAAAAATTTTTTTTTTTTTTTGAGACAGAGTCTCACTTTCTTGCCCTGGCTAGAGTGAGTGCTGTGGCATCCGCCCAGCTCACAGCAACCTCAGACTCCTGGGCTCAAGCGGATCCTCCTGCCTCAGCCTCCCAAGTAGCTGGGACTACAGGCATGTGCCACCATGCCTGGCTAATTTTTTCTATATATTTTTAGCTGTCCAATTAATTTCTTTCTATTTTTGGTAGAGACGGAGTCCCGCTCTTGCTCAGGCTGGTCTCCAACTCCTGAGCTCAAACAATCCGCCCTCCTCGGCCTTCCAGAGTGCTAGGATTACAAGCGTGAGCCACCACGCCCGGCCTTAATCAAGGATCTTTAGATTGGAAAGTAGAAGAAACCATTTCAGCTAGTTCAAACAAAGGGAATTTTACCGTAAGGATACTCATAAAGTAAAAAGTAGATGAACTAAAAAAATTCAAGGGCTCAATATTAGAGATAAAAGATATTTCTGGATTGAAGGAGGCTGGAGGAAACTCACAAGCAGGAACTTAAAGACTATCATTCTGGTGCACTGCCATTAGTAACACTCATCTGTATTTTACCTGTCTGGAATATTCTAGCATTCAAATGGCTATTTCTTTCTTTGATTTCCATTCAGTTTTCCAAACTTGGAATCTGACTGGCTAAGTCAGTTGTCTATGTATGTGTTTTCCCAAGCTGTCGGTCTGTGGATCAGATTGTCATTGCCGTTACTGGTCTAATCAATTGCAGTGGGAATGATGGGGACATGAGGTCAGGACAGCCACATTATGCAAACTATCGTGGCTGCTTAGAAGCAAAGGTACTGAGAGACAGAATCCTTTACCACAGAGGAGGGGCAACAAACAGGCAGAGTAAACTTGTTTGGGCCTTTCTCTTTTTAATTAGACCACTTACAGCAGCATTAGTTTTTACTTGAGAACACGTTAGCTTTGTTTGACCTCTCACAATGGGGCGCAAAAGACACCCAGGAAGACTGATCTGGCTAGGAATTAAGGGAGGAAGCTGGAGCACCAATATCTGGACAGGACACTGTCCAGTGACTGAGATTCAGGAAGATAGTTAGAACCCGTTGTTTTGGCCTAGATGTTAATAAATTGGTTTAGATCTATCTGTACAAGTAACCCTTGATGGGTTTTCACCTTACCTTTTATTTAATTCTGTGGAATTCAGGGTAAGTATGTGTGATTTCAGACTATGTTTCAGTACCTTTCTGCCAATTGTAACACTCTGTGATGCCTTTGAGATCTCAAATATTGCTAACTTTAAAATGACTTCTTTGTTGGCACATATCAACAGATCTATATAATTTTCCCTTCTTAGCTTTTGTAGCTGGTTGGAAAAAGTTTATGTAACACCAACAATCCCCATGTCTCAATATGACAGATACTTCTTTCACCTCACGTTCTACAGCAAACCCTTTTGAGAAATAGTAAGGACCAGCTTTATTTAGACTTGTGAAAGTGTGAAGATGTTCCAGCCATAGACAATAATTATTAACTTATCTCAAAAATTTTCAATAATGAATAAAGGAGAAAATATGTCTAAAGAGTTGAAGATGAAACATCTAGAAGTATAAATATTGCATCATTAAGTCCAGGGACCAAAGTTTAATTCCAACACTTATATTAACTCTATTTTCTTGGACAAAATTATCAAAAGCTTCTGAAAAATTAAATAGAACTGATTCTGTAAACTATAGAGTATTATAAATTATTATGTGATTATGCACATATGTAACTGTATACCAAAATGTATGTATATGTATATGTGTATAGATGTATATGCAAATATATCTATATTTATATCTATAATGTTATATATATACTCTGCCACAAGAAAACTCTCAAATTTTCTATATCATTTTATTACAAGCTCCATCTCCCTTTTAGAAGACTGAGGACTAAGTGCTAAGGACTTTGAATCTCAGTCAACAGTGTTCGTTAATTCATCCAGCCATCCATCCATTTAGTATCCTCCAAACTCTAAGGCAGTAGGTAGTGACATGTTGAGGTTTGATATCTGAGGGGAAGGGAAATAAAAAATCATCATAAAAATTATATTTTGTTGTTCATTCCTTATTTATGCCCTGGTTTTCATTTTATGAAAGAGTATTAGATAATGTGTCTCTTGAGAGAAGGAGCATGTATCCTTATGCAGCCCAGGAAATAGTGGAGTACTCAGTGTTTAAAAGCATGAATACATGAACCTATGCATGAACATTCTTCAGAGACCAAAATGCTAGAAAATTCTCCAGCAATACCCAGTCCATGCCCTTCGAAGAGCTCCTGTCCAAGGTTTGTTATGGAAGATGAAACAAGGAACTTGAAGAAAAGAATCTTTCCTTATTCTCCTTTTGTTCAAATTTCACCATGTTTGAGCAAAGGAGGACAACAGAGAGAAGAGAGAGGAGAGGAAAAGGAAGAGAAGAAGGAATTGGGAAACATATTCTGGAGTGTTGTATGTATGCAGGTCAAAGGAGGAAAAAATATTAAAGACTCCGGATGGTATATCAGAGTGGCATTTCCAAAGGCATTGCTGTTACTCTCTTAAGCCCTCCACCCTCTCACTTCAAAGCCAAGTTTCTTCTCTTTTGATCATAATGAAAAGGTTGTCCTGATGGCATGGGTAGATACTCATCCAGTTGAAATATAAATTTTGTAAAGAAAATTTAGAAATAGAAACAATTCTATCTATATTTCTAATTCCCATGGCTAGTAAAACTTTTTTCCTAAGTTTAAATTGTAACAAGGGATAGAGCAATATTTATAGTTGACTTTGTCATTGTGAGAACCCTGTAACCTCAGCCTCAAGGGATGCTGGGGCTTCAAAGGGAAATTGAGAAAGAAAGGAACATATTTTAGGACAAATTGGCACAAAGGAACAGGGCATAAATGTGAACCAGGCCACTTGTGGTTGTCTTTGTAAAAGCATTTAGCTTTTAGGTAAATTTTATTGCAACTAACATCCAGTTACAATCTCATGGCTGTGGGTAACTTAAGGACTGACTGCCATTCTGTTTTACTGTTGTTGCCTACATGCTGTGGAATGGATGAATTTAATGCCTAGACCTTTCAGTACCAGATCCTTTTGGAGGCATGAGAGTCTCAGACATTTTCAAATGCCTTCTAGTCATCTTCATTCATGAACCGAGTAGAAGTTTCAAATTATAAGAGATTAAGTTAAATGACATAGATGTTGGGTTTTAAAAGTTGCATCTAATTACCCATGAATATTTCCCCAGAGATCTCTTTTTGCTAACACAAAATTACCTCTTTTAGGCTTATGGGCAATGGTAGCTATTACAATTCATTATGGAGTAAAACTAGCACGTGGGTAAAATTTGGTCATTTTAGAAGAGTCCTAAGGAGTCTAAGATGTTTCTACAATAATTATCAAAGCTGATTTTGAAAAGTTATCTGTGTTGTGACTCCATAGAGGTGAAATTAGATCTTGAAATGTAGCAAGACTAATTGTAATTATAAATCTAGCAAACTGAAATCTTTTCAGAAGTGAAAAATACAGGAAGAAGAAATATTTTCCGGATCTACAAGTAAAAAAATTTGACAATTACTATGAGGAGAAAATTCAGAGAACAAATGAGCTTTCAGTATTGATCTTACCATGAAGAAGGTTGCTCTTCAGAAAAAAAGTCTTAAAATCCCCTCTTTAATTCCCCAGTAAATACAAATGTTACATTTCTGAGTAGTCTGGAAATGACAGCAATTAAAAATTAATCCTAGCATTTAAATAAGACCTAATCAAAACCTCCTACTGGAATCCAGAACTTATTTTATCAAGTCCTTCTTTTCAAAGGTTGATTTCAACTGAAAGTTGGGTTCGTAGTGTTCCTTGCAGAAATATTTCTACTAAAGGAAGATATTTGTGTCTTTGGCCTAATTATCCTTGAGCCTTTTATAATCGCTTATGCCTCTTAGAGCAGCTTAGTCTTTCTGACCCAAGGGCCACACATTTTCCTCATCCATTTGGTCATCTTGCTACAGTTCCCTGTGAATTTTACGGAGGAGGGCCTGAACTTGTACTCTCACTACCTCATAAGTGTGACTAACTTAAACTTGAAGTTTTATCTTTCTAGATACAAAGCTCCACGGTAACTGAAGCAGCTCTTTTTACTCTGGAACACATTGAACTTGGCATCAAATCTTGGTGTAAATCTAACACCCTATAATGATTCCCAACTTTTCTGAGCCTCTTTTTTTTGAAAGTCTGATGGAGCAAAAATAAGAATGCACATTTAGACAATAATTTGCAAGTTAAAATAAACTAATTTGCAATAATTCAGCAAGTGAAAAAGACTCTGAAACCCCTCAGACTTCAGATGAAGAATTCCTGAAATAGAACCTTGTGCCATGAAATTTCTAGATGCTCAGCTGTATATATTAGCTAACACAGTTGAGTCAGCCGTAGTTGCTCCTAAAAACGGAGTTGCAAAAGAGTTTTGCTATGCCTCAAAATTTTAAGGTACTGTTGAAGTCTGTCCAGTTTGTTTTGATCAAAGGAGCACCAAAATACCATACTGTTAATTTGCCTTAACTTTTTTATATTATAATTTGTGGCATAATTTGGTTTGTTGTTTTCATTCTGATATGCCGACAAACCCTGAATGAAAAAATGTGATAGGGGCCATATCAAATCCAGCAGCTGTGGAGCAAGATGATAAATGAGGGATACCTTCTGGCTACCCAGTGAATTACATCTGCAGAAATTATATCATCTAAACCTGTGAAGTCATTGAGTTTAATTTATGACCTAATACTGTGATGCCCTCAATAGCATCTCTGGATTTATTGTTCTTAAGTCTTGTTTAGATACTTCAGTGAAGGTGAGTTTATTTACTCCTTATGATTCATTGCATTTTTGCAGAGCAGAGAATATTAATATCAACAAAATGAATTAATAAATATTAATACGGTAAATTTTATTTATTCATTCATGTTGAACTGAAATCATTTTCCTGCTAACTTCCGTCCTTTAATCTCCACAAGAAAATAAAGACTGCATTTTTTTCAACAATACAAGCATGTCCTGTTGTGCTTGCTCCTTCTTTGTAGGCTTTGTACAGAATTGTTTAATTTGCACAGAACTCCTATGCAATTACACATTTCATTAAAATCAGTACCAGATATTGACATGAAGACCACCATGGCAATGCATCTCAAGGCTAGAGGGTGACAAATTTTGGCAATATGCCTTGTGCTTAGGAGCACAGACTCTGGGGTTAGGCTACCCTCATTGTTTATTTGTTTGTTTAAACACAATAAATATTTTATTATAAGTCAGATAATGTGCTTTTAAAAGCAAAGTGTGGCATAGTAGTTAGAAGTTTTTTAAAAACTGTAGGAAATAAACATTAAAAATTCTTTTTGCCTATAGCAATAAAAGAATTTTCATTTTGTCCCTCTACTTGTCAAACCCACAACTACTCTACTCTGCCACTTCAGGGACCTTGAGCAAGTCTTCATGTCTCTGAGATTTATTTTCTTCATTTTTAATATGAGAGAAACTAGCTACCTCATAGAGTTTTTGCGAGAATGACATGAGATTATCAATGCATGAGAAATTATTGTAAAGTACCTTACGAATATTAACTAAGTGTTCACCTTTCTTATAATTGATTGTTATTTACTCAGTCTGTGAGTCACTAAAGTATTAAGATGAACCTATCTGGAAGAATTTTCTGTTTTGGCTGCTTGTTTTGCTTTTCATTTTAATTTGCTAGGGGCTGAAACTAAGAGAAAAATATAATTGGCTCTTTAGGAAATCTACGTTATTGTCTTTCAACCAGGGACATACTTTAGAATCACCTGAATATCTTTTACAACTACAAAGGGTAAGGGCCACTTTCTGAAACAGCTTCTCTGGGATAATTCTGATGTACATGCTCCCAGGAGAAACTCTAGGAGTGTAATACCCCTATGGTGGCATTGTTTGTACTGTTTTGCTCTACCACGAGTAGGCCACCCTGGTTAAATACTCCTTACTAGCTGTGCATCCTCAGATAAGTTACTTAACCTCACCGTGCCTCAGTAGAACAGAGATAATATTACTATCTCACAGTGTTGTGAAGACCAAATGAGCTATATCTCTAAAATATTTAGAACAAAGCTTGGCTTATAAAAACAATACTGTCACTCAATGTGAAGAAAAATGTTAACAATCAAAAAGGGAGAGTAAATTTCCTGGGACAAATAGAAATTTGAACAAAACTGAGATATTTGCTTTTTAGGATTGAGTGTGAAGTCTTGTATCATGTACCTGTTTGAATTAAAATTGAATTAGAGGCTCTTTCTAATTTAAGATCTAAATGTAACTCTAATCCAAGACGAATTCATAGGAGATAAGGCTCATAACACTTTCCGTGTAATGCTTTAAAATATGCAAGGATTGGTGACAATGACACCTTATATAGCTACTGTTTCACCTTGTGCTTCAGGCCTCCTTTATTTGAAATTTGTGATCGTGTAGGCAGTGAAAAGACCTTGTTTATGGGAAAAGATGGCTGTGGAGGCTGTCAGGAGGAACAGTGCATGCACTTAGGGAAGCTCAGGTGCTTTCACGTGGGAGAGGTAAATGGGCCTCATCTGCTCACACCAGGAAGTCCAGCAGCTATGAAATTAAGTGGTAGAAAAGAAACAAGATGATACTCTTTCAGAATATGTTATAATTCACCAGCCTTGCCACTGAGCTTGGCTTTTTTTTCCTTCTGTTCAGATCACAAAAATAGCAACAATAATCACCACAACAGCGTGTATTCTGGACTGTCCTTCATATACATAGAAAGAGAGCTTTGGCAGAATCTGTCTGTGGACATCCTCTTTCAACAACTTATCTAGAGTACCCCACATTTCCAATTCATTTAACCCTCCCACACGGATCCCTTGTTGTGTCATGAGGCTTATTTCCTTTCCTTACAGCTGCATTTTCAAATATCTCTATCCTTTTGGCTGGGTTCTACAGGTGGCTTCTGATTTCTCAGGGTTGGACATGGGCTTCCCATGATAGAGAGGACTCCCGTGGCTGGGCATAAGATATTCTTTTAACATTGGCCTCTTAAGTCTCCAAAATACTCTTAATCATTTTGCATAGCAAACAATCTATAGGATTGGTTTTATGATCAGCAGCATAGGTTGTTTCGCTCTGAGAAGGTGCTGTGGTCTGAGGTTCTTCATGAGGTATATTCTCCATTTGCTGCTGAGAGGTGAGTGAGTGCTAGCATAGGACTGAAAAGTTAAGCTCTGGAGCTTTTCTATTGAATCATCAGTTAGTAATTTTTTCTAGTTAAGGCTATTATAAATGGGGAACTTGCTTTCAATTTTCTATGGTTTATTTTCTTCTCTCATGCCTGTCAAAACAGTGCTTCAGAATTTACAAATTGTGTGGCTATCATTAGAGAAGATACAAATGATCAGAGTTCCAGATTAAGGCTTGCTCTTAGAGAGAAGGAAGGCAATCTCACTTTCTAGACAAAATGAGGTCCATCAGAAATCTGATTCCAAATGGTTCAGTCAACAATTCAAAAAGACGTGTCTGTGGTACCCACAGCTATGTCCCTTTAGCATCATTGCCACAATTTTTATTTGCCAAAAGGCATCACCGAAAGGGTTCTTTTTTTAATTGAGACATAGTAATCGACATTTATGGGGTGCATGTGATATTTTGATACATGCATACGATGTATAATGATCAAATCAGGGTAACTGGGATATAAATCACTTCAAATATTATCAATAATTTATATAATAGTGCATTTCAAAATAGCGAGACAAGAAGATTTGGAATGTTTTCAAAACAAAGAAATGATAAATATTTGAGGGCCTTGTTTTTAAATAATGTTTTGTAGTATTATAATGCCAGAATTAAAGGTCACAAAAATATTACATTGGATGTCAAAAAGCCACACACAACCCATGGTCTGATGTAGTTTGATGGCCCAGTGAGTCTATTTAGCAACTTAGTTTTGCATTTCGGTTTGTCTTCAAAGTTAGCATACAGTACTATGTCATTAGAATGCTCTTTCACCAAAGGACGCAGTTATTTTCTTGATTCTCATTATTTCCTCTTCTGTCATTTGTTCATTTCTTCTGTCTTTATACTGCTGGTTTGTCCCTGGGTTAATAAGAAACAAAGATTATGCAAAAAAAAAAAAACAAACAGAAAAACAACAGAGACGTCATAGCAGTAGAAAATATAGTAATGGTGACCAGAGTCCGGGAATGGGAGGGGAGAGTGGGGATGTGGAAAGGTTGGTCAATGGTAAAAACTTACAGTTAGTAACTGGAGGAAAAAGTTCTGGTGGTCTATTGCACAGGAAGATGACTATAGTTAAAATAGTGCATTGTATATTTCAAAATAGCTAGAAGAGAAGATTTTGAATGTTTTCACCACAACGAAATGGCAGGTGTTTGAGGTGATGGATATGCTAATTACCCTGATTTGATTATTATATAATATATACATGTATTGAAAAATCACACTGCACCCCATAAATATATACAATTATATGTCAATTTAAAACATAAGAAAAAATTTTTTTAAATTTTAGTACTTTTTAAAAAGATGATATTTAATGATTGATGTGGAAATGACATTGCTTGCCCCCCCAATTTTCCTTCTTAGCCTGATTCTCAAAATGCAAATTGAGGAAAAATTTATAATATGTGTGCACATAGCATATGTAACATATGCATATATATGATTAATGGGCAAAGTTTGTGGAAATAATATAGAAATATCGACTTTTATATTTCTATCTTAGCTGATATACGCTGTACTTCCTTCTTTTTAGATTGTGGAGACTTATAACTTAAAGGGGTCTTTGAAATCATTTAATTCAATCACTACACTGAGCTGATGAGAAAAGCGAGGCTCAGAAGGTTAAGCAACTTGCTCAGAGGCACAGAGTTAGTTCCTAAAAGGACTGGTTCTAAACTTTAGTATTCTTGATTCCTAATCCAGAAATCTTTACCTTACATCAGACACTGATACCCCCGGGTGCCTTTATTTCCTCTCTTCATATTGGCTTCCTGATACAGTACAATGCTTTGCATAATAGTCCTCGTTCTGAACATACCTGTTGCAGACACTTTGAATAAGCTGCAACCTTTGGCCTTCTCTTGTTGCTATGTCTATGTACTAGGGTGTTATGTTTGACTGGTTTCCTTATGTGAATTTTGAGTTCTTCACAGAAACCATTCATCTTTCCTCATTCAAGGGGACACATTTTTCAAAGAAATTCCTGGTATTATTTTGGGACTATCAATCACAAGAGAGATCACTGCATAGGGCAAGGTTCTGGTTTGCAAACAATAGATTCCACGCTACCTGATTAAAGCACGTTTAAGCAATAAGGAATTTATTACAGAATGTCAATTAGTTCAGATAATCTCCAGGAAGACTAGAGAACTAGGTTTGTATGTTATACACCTAGGAATAGTGAAGCCAGGAAAAATGCCTTTAGACAAGAAGCTATTCCAGTAAAAGAAAAAAATATATATATATATAAAATAATAAACACTTCTAGTAAGTGGTGTGTAATGGCACACTGCTTAAACCCTCCATTGGCAAGTTCTCTACTACATGGGGGACAGAGGTTCTATTCCCTTAAAACCACTAGAATGACCCCTGTGGTAAAAGGTTTCCTTCAATTGTCCCTAAATCTTCTCTCATTTTCATAGAGTATCCATGACAACCTCTGCACAGGGGATGACTCTTTGAAGCTCAAATTGGTATTGCCTAAGAGATTGTAGAATAGGGATATGGTTCTGGGCCATGAAGCCTTATCATGAGTTTCTCCTAATTGATTGAAATCCCTTCTGTGTGGCCCAGGTGGTAGGAGTGGGCTCCCACGTGCACCCCCCCTCCAAGTGTGTTCCTTTCTCAGTCCCATCACATCGCATTCACAAAGGGGGCCTTTTATGGTATACCAGAAGGGCCTCTGTCTAGACAGGATTTTTTTTTCATTAATAGAAATGGTCACGAAAATGGTGTTGCATTTGCTTAAGAATTCAATTCATTTTTTCTAACCTCATTGCTTAAATAGGCATCTACGTATTTTGTAAGTGGATTTTTTAACCTGGAACATATTTTATAAATAAAAATAATAGGAATACTTTATAATTATCACTGTTGTTTTTTTCCCCCACTTTGATGATATTAAGTGAAGCTCCTATCATTTACAGTAAAAAGAGAGAGTTGAAAGGGTAATAACTGAAAAAAATTTTCTGAGGTCAATGGAGACATCATAGTTGCAAAGTTTTTTCTGAGGCAGAGTTAAAAGATCCATCAGAGATGGATCAAGCAAAGTGTTTCAAATTTGGTGAAACTTTGGGATAATATGAAGGAATAGGTTTATCCTGGTCTGGGTTTTATTTGAACACCATAAAGATGATGGATATTATTGCCTAAAATGATTCTAAGCAAAGAATAAAGTGGATCTGAATATATTCCAGATGGGAATAGGATTTATTCACTGGACCCAAAAGCTGAAAAGCATTTAAATAAGCTTACTTAAAAAGAAAACAAAAAAGAAGAAAATAAAAGGAAAAAATAAGCAAAGAAATGAAGAAATAAAAAAAAGTGGGTTTTTTTGATGGATATAGAGTAAAATTTCAGGGCTTACCTTAGAAAGAATTTCTGTTGTGAACCAAATAGACATTACTAAAAATCTGTCCACAACCCAATTATAGCTTTTATACCTATAGTCTTCATTCAATCACCTCATGGCTTATTGGTCCTTCAAAATTTGGCCCAAATTATAAAGGCATGCTTTGATTTGGAGGAATAGATTTGATTTGGCTCACTAGAAGATTACTTGGTCTTTTTTGACTTGGCAGTTTCCTTTGCCTCTGGCAAAACAAAGTTAAACTTACTTAAAAATTTAAATTATTCTGCTCACTAATCCAATTTATGAGATCTCATTCCTTTCAACTGAGAATTTGGAAGCCTCATTATCCTTGGTATTATATCAGGGCAAAAGATGAAATTTCTGACATAAAGTGGGAATATGCCAAGAGTTTAGAGTCAAGTTAAATGACTAGATATATACAAGCAGGTAATAACTAATTCATCTAAAACTCTGCCAAGAATATTTTCTAATAGAAGAAAGAAATGGGTAGTAACAGATGATGAGGTAAATTCACTTTTGTATACAGAATTTAGTAAACACCCAACCACAAGGCTCAGCACCAATTCATTACAAAGACATAACATTTCATTGCCCAAGGGTTTACAAATGGAAATAGATTAACGTTGATCTAGAAAGATAAATGAAAGGGCAATTGTACAGACATTGAATATGGAAGTTATTAAATAATGTGTTTCTATTATGTGAAATCATCAGTGGGAGTCTGAGTTTAGATGAGCAACTGTTGGTTTGAACAGTAGTAGAAATTTTATTAAAGGTGAAGTTATCTCCCTTCCTGTTTATTTGTGAAAGGCTTGAAATTAAAGAAAACCTTGAATGAATACACAGAGTTAGAAAGATATTCCAAGTCCAATATAGAAACAGAGAGTTGCCTCAGAAACACGTATAACAGTAAATGTGTGTATTAGTCAGGTTTCTTTCAGTAACAATCTCAACAATTCAGGGGTTCAGATTCACAAACATTTATTTCTTGCTTTCATTACATAGTGGCTTCAGGTCAAACAGGCTGGGCTGACTTGAACCAGCTTCATGGGTTTTCTCATTCTGGAATCCAGCTGAGGGAATAGTCACCATCTAGAACATGTTATTCTCATCAGGGAGGGCTGTAGAAGAGCATGAGTAGAATGTTCATGCCTCTAAAGCTTCTGTTTACTACTTGCATACTGATATTTCCACCCACTTTCTCTCTGTTTCTTTCCAATTTCTTTTAGTTGTGGTAAAATGTACACAAAATTTACCATCTAAACCATTTTTAAGTGTACAATTCAGTGGTATTAAATACACTTATAATGTTCTGCCATCACCATCATCCACCTCCAGAACACTGTTCATTTTCTAATACTGAAACTCGACATACATTAAACAATGTATCCCTCCTCCCTCAAGCTTCTGACAACCAACATTCTATTTTCTGTCTGTATAATTTTGACTACTCTAAGTACATCATGTAAGCAGAATCACACAGTATTCATCTTTTTATGACTGGCTTATTTCACTTAGCCTAATGTCCTCAAAGTTCATCCCTGTTGTAGCATATTCCAGGATTTCCTTTCTTTTAAAGGCTGAATAACACTCCATTATATGTATATATCACATTTTGCTTATTCATTCATCCATCAGTGTATACTTGGATTGCTTCCACATTTCAGCTATTGTGAATAATGTTGCTACAACATGGGTGTACAAATATCTCTTTGAAACCTTGCTTTCAATTCTTTTGGAAATATACCCAGAAGAAGAATTGCCGGATCATATAGTAATTTTATTTTTAATTATTTGAGGAACTGTCACACTGTTTTCCTTAGTAGCTGTACCATTTTACATGCCTACCAACAGGGCACAACGTTTCCAACTTTCTCCACATCCTCTCTAGTACTTGTTGTTTTTTTATCTTAATAGGTATGAGGTAGTATTTCACTGTTGTTTTGATTTGATTTGCATTTTCCTAATAATTAGTGATGTTGAGCATCTTTTCGTATGCTTTTTGACCATTTGTATATTTTCTTTTGAGAAATGTCTACTCAAATCCTTTGTACATTTTTTGATTGGGTTGGTTTTTGTTGTTCCTGTTGTTGAGTTTTAGGAGCAGGGAAATGCACATCAAAACCACAATGAGATATCATCTAACCCCAGTGAGAATGGCTTTTATCAAAAATTCCCAAAATAACAGATGCTGACATGAATGTGGAGAGAAGGGAACACTTACACACTGTTGGTGGAACTGAAAACTAATACATTCTCTATGAAAATTAGTGTAGAGATTCCTCAAAGAACTGAAAGTAGACCCACCATTTGATCCAGCAATGCCACTACTGGCTATTTACCCAAAGGGAAAAAAGTCATTTTATCAAAAAGACATGTGCACTCAAATATTTATTGTAGCACAATTGACAATTGCAAAAATGTGGAATCAATCCAATTGCCCATCAATACATGAATAGATTAATATAATGTGGTATATGTATACTATGAAGTACTGTGCAGCCATAAAAAATGGTGAATTAATACCTTTTGTAACACCTGTATGGAACTAGAGACAATTCTTCAAAGTGAAGTATCATGACAATGGAAAAACAAACATCACATGTACTCACTATTAAATTCAAACTGATTGATCAGGACCCATGTGCACATATGGTGGTAAAACTCAACAGAAACCAAGTAGGTGGGAGGGGAAGGAGGGGACAGGTAAATTTACACCTACCAGGTACCATACACACTGCCTTGGTGATGGGCACACTTATAACTTTGTCTCAAACTGCACAAAAGCAAATCATGCAATCAAAAAGTTTGTACCCCAGTGATATTCTGAAATTAAAAAAAAAAAAGCTGACATTTTCCTTTTAGAAATCTACTGAGTGAATTTCTTCACGGTGGGTGTTCCCAGGCAATTAATTAAATTCTGCTATTGTTTTGCTTTTTTGTTTTTTGATTTTATTGGTTTTTTTTCCTCTGTTGCTGTTGTCATATTCATTCTTGTACCTACAAATCAACGGACTGAGTGAAGTATATGTAACATGTACAATAGTAACTGTCCCTATTTGTCTTTTGGATCTAAACACATTATATGTATTTCAAAATTTCTTTTCTGAGTGAAGGGGGGATTTTTCTCACCTGCTCACAATGTCAGAAACAACAGAGATGTTGAGGAAAGCTTGACAGATCTGGTTTGGTGCATCTCTAATGCTTGGTAAGCTATTCTGATAGAGCATAGCTGAGGAAATGTAAGAAGGGAGGGATCACAAATACAAAGCAGAGGCTTTAAAAAATACACATATAACGCATTCAGTTATTCCATTAAGCATCTTTGGGAAAGATGAACTATTTGACCTTTAGAGTTCCATATATTTCCTGGTAATAATATAAGCCAATGATGCTATAAGCTTCTCCCCGCTCAGATTCATAGAGGATTTATTTTCTATCTACAGATTACATCACTATTAACAACAGAGCATTAAAACTGATAGCCCAAAATGAGAATAGCTCTTGACCAAATCATGAAGTAAGTAGTTAATCTTCATTTTCCCTTTGCCCCTGGACCTCACGCTTGGTGCTATTCCCAACAGACAGCTTCTCAAGCTCCAACACTTTCCTACACTCTCCTCTCACCACCTTTCAGCTACAGATTTACCACCCCTCTGGGTATGGCTCCCATTTTCTGAAATACTGTGGTGGCCAATTTCTTAGTATACTGATGAAACCTTCAAACTGAGGTATGCGCAGAAAGGAATGAACTGTATCAGTGACCCTTTCAACAGGAGTTTTCTAGTGCCATGATCTTCAAACCCAAAGAAATGAATGTTTGGAAAGGCAATCACAACCACACAGCAGTATGCTCTTGACCAGGATTTAGGATGCAATTTTCGGGAGGGCCCCTTCTTGAAACTCTCAAATCATAACCACCAAATGACTGTTTACACCAATTGTGCAAAGCTCTTTCTTAAGGTATGATTAGAACATTTGTGCTTGTGAAATACCCTGCCAGTTTGGCTCCCAAGGTTGTTTTTGAATTAAATTGTAGAACTATAATTTATAGTTCATTTATTGAATGAGTGCATGCTATTTTAATTTTTAAAATTATCTTCTACCTCATCATCCTCCTACCAATAATTATGACTTCTACTTCCTCTACCATGGCTACTATATTCATGTTTCAAGTCTTCAGTGTGTGTCAGGTGTTTGGGGGAAATTACCTTCCTGTTTCCATGAGGGGAGGGAACCCTAGGAGATACACTTCAGTCCTCCCTTGTGGGAGGAGGATGGATCTATCTGAGGGTTGGAATAGAAAGACTCTGACATCTTTCGGCTGATGTTTCTTCATTAAGTGTAATAAAGATGTCAAATTCCTAAACATGTGTTCTCACTTTCTCTATTCCCACTCACAAATCTCTAAGGACTTTAAAGCTGGCTCTGGAGATTCCTCTCCCAAAGAGCTGGAATTATGAAGCTTTATTGTGGTTTAACCATGTTTATCAAATTTATCAGTCATTACAACCATATTTTCATTCTTTTCCAATGTCAGTTCTTACTGATTTGTAGGAATACTACGTGTGATAAGAGCCGTCTGTCAAGTATATACATTGCACATATCCTCCACCACTGCCTGGTTAAACATTTCACTCTCTTACTGTTGTTATTTTTTGATAAAAGAAAGCTTTAAAATTTAATGTAATCAAATGTATTCATCCTTTCTTTTATTGTTATTATTTTGTGACCTTTTAAATAAATTCTTCTCCTAATCAGATGTAATAAAACTATTCTCCTATATTATCTTGTAAAAATTCTATTTTGATCCTCTTCAAATTCAAATATCACTTGGAATTGAGTTTTGTGTGGTATGAGGTAGAGATTGATTTATTTTTCCTCCTAGGAAAGTCCAATTTTTCTAGCATAATCTGTAGAAGATAATATGTTTTACTCTTTCTCTGTAATGCTTCCATTGTCATAAGTCAACTCTCTATATATGTATGGGTCTTTTGGAAGGAGGTCTTCTATTCTATCCCATTGGTTAGTTTGTGTAATGTGGTGCTAGTGCCACATTGTTTTATTTTATGTAGCTGTGTAAGTGGTATTTAATATATAGTAAAATGTCTTTCCCTTATTGTTTTCCATTTTCCTTTTTTGAGATTATCTGAACTATTCTTTACCCTTTACATTCCCACATAAATTTAATAATCATCTGGTCTATTTTCACAAAATTAGCTGATGAGATTTTTACTGGGATTGCATTGAATCTATAGTTTAATCTGCAGGCAATTCACATTTTTATAATACTGAGTCTTCAAACTCAAGAGTATGGTATACCTCTCTGTTTAGTTGTCTTTGATTTTCTTCAATAATACATTTATGTTTCTAAGTAAAGATCTTATTCTTCTTTGGTTAGATTTATACCTAAATTATTTTATCTACTTCTAAAATTTCTAGCTGTTTCAAAATTTCTCTCTCATTTCTCGCTGGTATATGGAAATGCAATTGATATTTTGATATCAACTTTGGATCTAACAACTTTGCTAAATGGTCTTTTTAATTATTAATAATTTATGCATAAGTTCTCTTGAATATTAAATAGTTATAACATCTGTTAAATACAACATTTGTTACCTCCTTTTCCATCCTTATACCTTTTATTTCTTTCTCTGCCTTGCTAGGCTGGCTAGGAACTCTAGAAAAATGTTAAACTGAAAGTAGGGGCAACAGGTGTCCTCAGTTGTTCCTTGTCTTGCAGGATATGTATATACAATATTTCATAATTAAGTGGGATTTATACTATAAGTGTGTTTTATAACTATCAACTAGAATTCTGCTTCTCCTAAATCTTTTTGTTTTTCTCTATTTTGTTAGCTGTTTATTTCATTTAGGAGTATACGCTTTATGCATTTCATTTAGATTTTTAGCTATCTTCATTGGAAGGATTGCATTGGAAGTTAGTATTATTGGATCCACCATTATTGGAAGCAAAATATCCCATTTTTTATGAGTAATTGAGAAGATTTTTCAAGATTCAACCATCGTTATAGTTGTCTATGATAATTTCATTTTTACATGCTCTAACTTTAGAATTTAACCACCATTTGGCTCCATTATTGCTTGTCATTGAAATTATTTCAGGACAAAAAAAAGGAGAGAAAATTTATAGATTAATTGTTGAGGCTGGTAAAATATAATTCCACAATCCTATAAAATTAGGGGAAAGAAAATAGAAAATAAACTCATGTCACTTAGGAATAGTCAAATGTCTTTAAAAATTTAGCAACCAAAATATGTCAGTATATTGAGAAGACAATATACCTTGTCCAAATTGGGTTTATTTTGGAAATGTAATTATAAATCACTGTTGGAATAATTATTGATAAACTATACCTCATTAACTTAAAATAAGGAAACATTTTATCAGCTTTATAAATGATACGAAGATATAAAATAATCTTTAATGTTTTCATGAAAACAAAATAGTAAACTAAGAAGAAACTTCCTTCCTTACCTTAATGAAGAGTTTCGTTATTAATACATAAATCATACTTAATGTAAAAACATTGGAGCATGCCCACTATAGGCAGAAACAAGATTACGATGTGCTCACCCATCACTACAATATTCAATGCTTTTCTGGGGGTTCTAACCCAGGGGTCATCAAACTACAGCCTGTGGGCCAAATCTGGCCCCCTACTTGTTTCTGTGAATAGTTTTATTTAAACACAGCCCTGGTCATTCATTAACATACTGCCTATGGCTCTTTTGCACTGTAATTGCAAAGTTGAATAGCTGACACAGAAACAGTATGTCTCACAAACCCTAAAATATTACCAGCTGGCCCTTTATAGAAAAAGGTTGCTGATCCCTGTTTTAACCTGTATGATAATTTTTTTTAAAACAAAATAAGATGATGACATAGGAAAGAAAAAATTTATAGTATTAATATTACTGTCTCCTTAGAAGATCTAATTGAATCAGTGAAAAGCGCAAGATGGATGACAAAGCTCAAAAAATGAGAAGTTATAGGACAAGTACACAAAGAAATGCTCTCTTTTAACCAATCAATAACTAATCAGAAAATATTATGAAAAACATGCCATTCACAAGTGGAATAAAAGTTTTAGTGTTATTAGTAATAAATAATCTTTAGCCAGTGAAGATTTTAATTAAAATGACAATGATTTATACAATAAAGAGGATAGTGATTTGGACAGGGTCAATGGCAATAAAGGTGCAAAGAAGTGACTGGATTTGAGAGTCCTTTTAGACAGAGAGAACAGCCCTTCTTTAAAAGAAAACAACACACACCTCCTTGGGGCAACAGAGAAATACAATAGTCTGGGTATTGGACCCATTCTGTGAAATACTCACTGTGTGACCTTGGTCAAATTGTGTATCCTGTCTTTGGCTGAATTTCTTCAGCTATAAAATGGAGTTAGTAATACTCCTCAGAGATTGTTGTAAGGATTTAGAAAGTAGGTGTAAAATATTTAGCATGGAGCTTGCAATATAATACATTTTCAATAAATGTTAAGTATTCCTATAATTATTATTATTATTTTTTAGGTCACCTGGCTTTTTAGAGTATACAAGTCTATCAGTGTCCTGAATAAAGTAAGCCTCTATCCTAGGTCTGTAGGTTTATGGAAAAAAAGACTCCTGGATCAATATAGGCAATTTATTTTAAAATATTTTGTTATAGAAAATGTGATACAGTATATGGACAGTTAGTTTAAGTTTTATATATACAGCCAGTCAGTTAGCATGTGATCAATGCATTGTCTAGGAGTGGTCAACCAGCATTGTGTCAAGTACCACAAGTCATGTTGGCAATTCATTTATTGATTAATTACCAATATTTATCTATTTAATATACTGAATGTAAAAAAATGGATTTTATTGCTAAAACCAATGTATGGCTAAATAACATAAGAGATGTTGCATATAGCTCTCATTAGAGAAATTAGAGATTTTCTCAATCTTACATTATCTGGACATGAAAATCCACCAAAGCCTGTATCCTGCACCCATTATGAATGGCACCCAAGGCTTGCTTCTTAATAGGTCTTGTGTTCAGCCACTGGTTTTGGAATATGTTTGCCTAATGCCCACTAGAAAGCACCCACTGGGAATTGCCTCAACCTTTGTATACTTGGAGTATTTAGAGAAATGGAAATTCATCAAGCTTACAGAATAGACTTCTTAAATGTTACCCTTGTTAATAAATATCTGTCTAAAAAATGTTTATATGTGTTAAAAAATTTCATTTGAGTCTGGTCTTTATTATAAACAGAGTAGCAAAATTCTCAAGAAGTAGCTAACTCCTACCACCTCAAATTTTATTGATGGATTAAAAAAAAACCCCACCTTTTTATACCAAGAAGAATATAGGAAAACTGAATGGCTTGGGACAACTGGCAAGAACTCCACAATTCCAGTGAATCATCTGCCCAGTACCCAACATATAGCCTTCCTTCCCAATAGTAAGTCCCCTCGTATAGAAGCTTTGACTACCATTTTAGCTTCCCTGGTATCTATGGCCCAGGAATGGCCATGAGAAAAATCCAGCAGCTGTGATATATAATATTGTTGTCACCAGTGATAGTTACAGAATCCCTGCTGCCACCATCATAAAGAAATCTCTTGCTCAACCTCAACTGATGAGATGACCTTTTCTTTACTGTTGCTATCCAGAAGGAATTATGAATTAGAATTACACAAAAGACCATTCCCTTGTTTCCTCCACTCAATTCAGTCCCTCCACATGAGAGAAATATCTGGATCTAGAGACCGCTTTTCTCTCCAATTTTATCCCTTTTTCCTAGTCCCCTATAAAACAATACAAATGGTACAGATCTTAATTTCATTCCACTGGGAAACACAATCCAGACCATCCCCCCATGAAGATGGATAAGATCAACTAACCGTCACGTTTATATTCAATACCTCTAGTTTGCTCAAGTGTAGTGCTTGAACAGGGGTGGAATTCAAATCTTCTGAGAAGTGTTTTTAAAACACACATACCTAGCTGCTACTCTCAGAGATTCAGGGTTTTTCTCTCTTTTTTTTTTTTTCTGGGAGGGCCCAGCCGTGTATAATTGGGAAAACACCAAGCTCTCACCTCTATAACCACATTTCAAAGCCAGTGCTTAAGTCCTTAAACCAGTTGGGTAGAAGTTAGGTGTACTAAATGGATAACTATGCTTGCCTTGATACTCTTCTTCAAATCATTTAGTTTCCTCAAACTGGAGACATGCAGCCCTTAGACATTCTCAGATGTTTCTTTCATGTTGTTGGCCGCCATACTCAAATGATTCTTAAGGACGAGGATTGTCTCTCTGGTTCTCCTCTCCTTTTAGGTAGCCTGATATAGACCAATCAGTACAATTTTAATCACAATTTTTTAGGTTTTGGATTTACCAGTGCTATGGTCTGAATGTGCCCTCCAAAATTTGTATGTTCAAACTTAATTACCTATGTGGTAGTATTAAGAGGTAGGATCCTTAGGAGGTGATTATGTCATGAGAGCTCTAATAGAGATCATCAAAGGACTAGAAGGAACTAGCCAGGCCCTTTTGCCCTTCCATCCCTTTCACCATGTGAAGGCGCAGCATTTAAGGTGCTATCTTAGAATCAGAGCCCTGGTCTCATCAAACACTGAGGTGCTGCATCTTTTTTTTTTTTTAATTTCAGCATAATATGGGGGTACAGATGTTTAGGTTACATGTGTTGCCCTTGCCCCCCCCCTCAGTCCAGGTTTCAAATATGTCCATCCTATTGCGTGGTGCGCATTGCACTCTTTGTGTATGCATATACCCATAACTTCCTCCCTCCTCCCCCCTGCCCCCTGCCCAATATCTAATAGATATAATTCTTATATATGCACTTATGTGTTGATCCGTTAATACCAATTTGATGGTGACTACATGTGGTACTTATTTTTCCATTCTTGGGATACCTCGCTTAGTAGAATGTGTTCCAGCCCTTTCCAGGAGTATATAAGAGGTGCTATGTCACCATTGTTTCTTAAAGCTGAATAGTACTCCATGGTATACATGAAAAAGACACCTGCACTCGAATGTTCATAGCAGCGCAATTCACAATTGCAAAGATGTGGAAACAATCCAAGTGTCCATCAATACATGGGGTGCTGCATCTTAATCTTGGACTTCCTGGCCTCCAGAACTGTATTTCTATTATTTACAAATTAGCCAGTCTCAAGATTTTGTTATAGGTGCACAAGCAGACTAAGCCAACAGGCAAATTGAGATATTGTGTTGAAGCAATATTTCTCTTTCTGGCACAACAAGCCTGGTCTCCAGGCCTGGGCTGCATGCAGAAGTTCTGTATCTCATATGGGAGTCGGAAAGCACAGAGCTGAGAAGCAGTGCTACCCAATCTGATGGCAACAAATTGGGATCAGGGAAAAAAGTCAGGTGGGTTAAGAGTTAAGCGTTGCTGAGAGGCTCATACAGGCGGAAGAAGGGAGAGGTAGTGTTCGTGAGAAGCTTCTGACCGTGCTTGGCATGTGCTATAGCGCAGGGGCAAACTCCAGAAATAACCCAAGCTGGGGATCAGGTGTTCACTGTGGCTTGTTTTGCAGGCCTGAAGCCTCTGGTGTGGTTGTACTAGGTAAAAAGTCCAGGAGCATGGGAAGGATGAGTAGAGGGAGAGAAAGTGGCTTGGCTGGGCATATGCAATGGGTTTTTCTGGTACCATTGATGTTGATAAAGCAAACAAGGCTGCCACAATTTCTGCCCCCTTCAGAAGTAATTTCTCTATCACTAGATGTTCCAGGATCTAACAAAAATTGAATCAAATAAAACTCTGATTATTAAAACACCAAATATTATTGTGTTCATTTTTCAAACTTGTCATTTTTTCTCTATCTGATAGGAAATGAACTAAGCTTTTCAATTATTCACCCTGTCACCACATAAATGACTCATTCACAGTGCAGAACAGAAGTGATTTTGTGGACAAAGGACCTGGTTTTTGGCCATATTTGTTTTTAGCTTACAAATATTGAATGTCTGTGATGTGTCTGCCCAGTGTTCTTTGGGATAGGTTGGAAAGACTTGACCTGTGTATTCTTGTAAGTCAGGTGATGCAAAACTTGTATCAAAATAAGTGAAACTTAAAATTTTTGACCCAGGGTTTTATTTCCCAAGGGTACCCATTAATTACCTGATCCAAACTCCTCGGATTATAGCAAGAATTCAAAATTGCAAAATGTGGATTCTTCAAGGCAGTACTGGAAACCAGAGATAAACATTTGAAAAACAGTTGAATTCACAACTCAAGAAAAAATTTTTGTGATTCTTATTTATATCTTCTATGTAGTTACATGTATGCGTGATTCATTGAAGAAAGAATTGGTAAGTTGAATATAATTCAAATAAAAACCCCTTCTCTGCAAAAGATACTGTCAAGAGAATAAAAAAGAAGCCATAGACTGGGAGAAAATATTTACAAAATACATATCTGATAAAGGACTACTGTCCCAAATATACAAAGAACACTTAAAATCCAAGAGCAAAAAAACAAATCACCTGATTAAAAAATGGACCAAAGACCTCACCAAAGAAGATACACAGGTGGCAAATATACATTGCTCCACATCATATGTCATTAGGGAAATGAGAATTAGAGCAAAAATGAGAGAGCACAACACACTTCCTAGAATGGCCAAAATCCTGAACCCTGACAGTGCAAAATGCTGCTGACAACATGAAGCAACAGGAACTCTTTCATTACTGATGAGAATGCTAAATGTTATAACCGCTTTGGAAGACAGTTTGGCATTTTCTTATGAAACTGAACATACTCTTATCCTATGAACCAGTAATCATGTTCCTTGGTGTTAGTAAAAAGAGTTAAAAACTTATGTCCATACAAAAACCTGCACACAAATGTTTACATTAGCTTTATTTATAATTGCCAAAACTTGGGAACAACCAAGATGGCCTTCAGTAACTGAATGGAGGAACAAACTGTAGCATATCCAGAGAATGAAATGTTATTCAGTGGTAAAAAGAAATGAATTATCAAGTCATAAAAAGACATGGAGGAAACTTAAATGCATATTACTAAGTGAAAGAAGCCACTCCAAATTGGCTACATACTGTTTGAATCGAACTATATGACATTCTAGGAAAGAAAAAAAACTATGGAAACAGTAAAAAGATTAGTGATTGCCAGGAGTTTTGGGGAGGGAGAGGTGAATAGGCAGAGCATATAGGATTTTCAGGGCAGTGAAGCTTCTCTATGTGATACTGTTTAATATAATGGACACATGTCACTATAAGTTTGTCCAAATCCATAGGATGTACTACACCAAGAGTGAACCTTAATGTAAACAGTGGACTTTAGGTGATAATGATGTGTCAATGTAGGTTTAGCAGTTGTGACAAATGTACCGCTCTGGTGAGGGATGGGGGAGGCTAAGCACGTGTGGAGGCGGGTGTATATGGGAAATTTCTGCACCTTTTGTTTCATTTTGCTATACATAAAACTTCTATAAAAATGTAAACAAAAAAGTGAATAGAACTTCTTCAGATATTCCTTTATATATGATTTGGGATTTTGAATCATATTACTATTTTATATATCTGAAAAAGTTAACATCAACAATAAAGGGGAAAATAAAATAGAGAGAAATAAATGTATCAAATAGATGACTATGAGAATTAAAAAGAATTCAGTGTCATAACCACATATTTATTAAGATTTGGTACTAGATATGACATTTGAATAAAACCACAAATGAAGATAGAGTCTGTTATCTTATTCATTCTCTTAGGTCAGGATCTTCAGAAGCAGGGTGAGATGGGATTTGTGTGCAAGTTACTTATGAAGACGATACTCAGGAAAATCCTTTATGGGAATGAGGGAAGCAGGATGGCGAAGAAAAGGAAATTAGCAAGGGGATGACTTCAGGTAAAGCTTAGCCACAGCTTGATCACATGTGGAGCTCTGAAGCAAAAATTGTACCACAGAATTTTTCCCTGCTTAGACACAAAGTGTACTGTGCAGTCTATTGTGATCTGAATGCTATGATGATGATGATGATGATATGGGTCCTTATTATGTAGCATATATTCCCCAGAAGAGTTTTGCATGTATTAACTAATTTAATCCTTTTAACAACTCTATCATGAAGATGCTATCATTATCTTTATTTTTACAGATAAGGAAACTGAGGTACAAAAAGTAAGATTACACAGTTCATAGCAGACTGAGATTTGAACCCAGCCAGTTTAGCTTTAGAGCTTATTACTTAAGGAAAAAAAAAAAAGGAAAAGAAAAATGCAGATCCTCTTTAAGTTGTGTTAGGTTACAAACTTAGGTCACAATTGAACTGCAATGAGAATTAACAGTGGACTCAAAGGCAGCTACCTTTAGATAGGACGCGAGGGAGGCAAGCAGGCTATCAGAGGCATTGGATGAAAAATCTATTCCGTGATGCTCTACATTGAATTCTGGTCAATCAATTAAATCACGATGTTTAAATATAACAAAAGGAACAGTGTCAGAAGCAGAAGCTAAGAGTTCCACACAGAAGCGAGTAAGCAGAGGCCTTTGAAGAACAGAAACAGGAGCAACAGATGAAAGTGGAAAGAGAGAGGAGGCAACCAGAGCGTGAATCACACACACATGCACAGGGCCTAAAGTGGGGCAGGAACTCTGAAGGGACTGACGAAGAAACTGAGTCACTAGCCTGGGCTGCCTAAGGCTGCAATGGGGACACTTATCTTGCTGTGGCACACCAAATCACATTCTAGTTCTTGGAACATATTTGTATGACAATAAATCCTCACCAAGATATCACTCTTCTTTGCCAGCTGAACCAAAGGAAAAGATAAATCCCTCCTGCTGACCTGGATGCCTCATTTTATCAGATAAAGAGGCCAAATATTCCATCCTGTTTCCCTTTATGCCCTAGCTGTTAGAAGGCATAAGGCTAAATTTAGTTTCAAGACTGGGAACAATTTTATTCCCCGATTCTGATGAAATGTAATATCTGTACAAGAATTATACATGGCATGTCTTTTTTTTAATCTTGAATTGTTCTACTTTAATATGAGTTTAACATTTTAAGTTTCCTCTTTAAAAACAGGTATAGTATAAATTCCAAGTAGCAATGTGGGAGAAACAGAAATAATACATTATTTTATAGCAGGTCCTGGTGCAGGAAAATGTGACAAAGTAAAGCAATAGACATAAAACAAAATATCACTGGGTAAGAACATATGATGGAAAACAGTGGAATGATTTATATATCTAGAAAATTACACAGCTCATTACAGTGAGGCCAAGAGTGCCTGGGAAACCATTTCCCTGCATAGCAAAAGCAATATTCTTGATGTTGGGAAATAGGAAGGTGGAAGTTCATACTGGTTGTGACCACTCCTATTATGTAACTTTTAATAGAATCATTTCTTATAAAAAGTTAGGAAAAATGCAAATGCTATTGTGTGAGTATAAATGTAATGTAACTGAATAATTATATAAAACACTACTTGGTAATATTAATATTTGAACTCTGTCACTTAATGCAGAAATTATCAACTCTAAAATATTCTTGGAAATCTGTGACACATCAATAATATGCAACCTCTACAAAGAGTACTTGATAGAAATTTCTAGATAATCTACATAGACAAGTGCAAAAGGAAAACTGAAACCTCTCCCAAATATCGACTAATCAGAATTCTTAGAGAATAATTACATTTTTTAAAAAAATTTTCCTATTAACTGAGTTTACCAAATAATCTATTTTACTTCAATACTTTGCAGATAAAAATATCTATAATGTTTCATGCTGAGTATCAATTTTCAATGTAGTAATGGGAGAATCTTTGATGGAATATAAATGTTATGACTGAAGGTGCTTTAAGAAAAGAGATTTCTGACTTGCCACAGGCAACTTTGTAAAGCCCTTAGCCCAATGCCTGACCCTTAGTAAACATGTTCTATGCATGTAAAATTAACATTAGTACTGACATCATAATTGGTCCATCCATTGTAAAGTGGAATGCAGAAAGACTACTAAGAGATGGTAAACTTCCCTTATTTTTCAACTCTTTGATTTTCTTAAATTATGAAGTTTTTCATATTTATTATACAGTTTTTTTGAAAATACAAAGAAGAAAAGGGTAACAAATAAATAAATAGATTGGCAAACTTTAGTTGTCTTTTAGGACATTGAGATTTTAAAATTTCTTCTTTCCTTAAAACCATGCAAAACATTTCCACACATATTCATCATCTGCACAACAGTTTTGTTGTAATAACGGGTAGTCACTGTTCCCACTGCATAAGAGGGAAAACATACAAAGGTTAAGTGACTTGCCTACTTGGCAGAAACAGAACTAGAATCTCTGTCACTTGGCATTTGAATCTCTTACCATTTGGCTTAGACCATTTTGTTACCAAACATTATTAATTACCAATCACTAAAGTATTCATGAACATTGATCACCATATGGATTGATTTAGGTCCTTAAAATGTGGTGGGTAAGGATTTCTTACCTCCTTCTCCTAACGACCAAAAGCCCTGATTAGCTAAGATGTGCTCTTACTATGCTTAAGCCTCAAATTTTCACCTATGATACCGTTTGAAAGTATCCATTTAACTCTGAAACAGAGATGACACTGACGTAAATAGATGAATACAGTCTTACAAAGGAAATTGCAAAATATAACACCCTACAATCAGCCAGCTCTCACTACAGTCTCCTGCTTACAAATCAAAACAAAGCTGGCTTCTAATAGTAGTTGTGGAAATGGTGAGAGGGATTAGATTCAGCTTACTCTTTGGAATTAGAGCTGGCAGGCTTTGCTGATAAATTAGATGTGAGAGAAAAAGGCTAAATCCTAACTTTTGAGCCTGAGCAGCAGGAAGAATGTGGAATCATTTCCTGAGATGAGGAAAGTGGGAAGATTTGGGGAAAAGAAATAAAGAGTTCAGTTTGGAAAATGTTAAGGTTAAGGTGAAACTCCATCCAGGTGGAGATATCATATAGGCAGTTACATATCTTAGTTGGAAACTCAGAAGAATGACCAGTCAACTGGGTGTCGGGGGACTAGATGAGATCACTAGACAGAGTTCAGATCAAGAAGATTTCTGAGGACTGAAAATCAGAAGCACAGAGTCAAGAGGATCCCACAGAGAGATGGTGCAGTCAGGAAGATAGGAATATAGTGTAGTTTCTTAGAAGCCAAGGGAATAAAGTATTTCAAGACAAGTTCCCCAAATAATGGTCGATTCTATCAAATGCTACTAAGAGTTCAAGTAAGATGACAGCCTTGTCTGTTGGGTTTTGCAAGATATTTATTTATGACTTTGAAAATTGAGATGTATGTTAGAAATGAAGTTCTAATGCAGTCAGTCAAGGAGATATGTAAAGTGAGAAATTGGAGACAGAGGATAAATAACCAGTTACAGTACCTTTGCCAAACAGTGGAGAAGGGAAATAGGATAGTAGCCAGAGAGACATATGGAGTAGAGCATTTTGGTTTTGCTTAGTTTTATTGGTTTAGTTTGATGGGGTTCATTTGATTTGTTAAACATGAGATATAGTACAGCATGTCCATATGCTGTTGACAAAAATCTAATAAAGAGGGAGAAAGTCAACAGTACAGTAGCAAGGAGCAATAACTCCAGGAGCATAGGCCTTGAGTAGAAGAATGGCATCAAGTATACAAATGATACATCAGGCATAGACAGAAGCATGAATAATTCATCTGCTATAATTCAAAAGAAGGCAGAGTACACTGGTATAGATACAGGTAGTTTTGTAAATTTTGGTGGTAGAGAAATGAGGAAGGTCTACTCTGCCTGTTCCTATTTTATTACGTAAATGAGAGAAAAGGCATTGGAGTGAGTTGGAAAAAAGGAAAGTTGGAGGTTGGAGAAGACAAGGTGTGAAATAGTGGTCTTGAAGAATGGACGAGTGAGCTGACCAGGGCAAGCTGTACTGTTTCCAGCTAGTGCTGGGGAACTGCAGCATGGTTCTGTGCTTTCCTCCAGACACCTTCAGTGGCTCAGAGAAGATGAACGGTTGGATTTAACCAAGGTTGGGGTTTACCAATAAATATGGTGACAAGAGAGAAAAGTAGAAGAGTTAGGAGGGTATGAAGAGGAGTGATTATAGTAATGTTTATGGAATCTAAACTGGATAAAGAGAGAATTAAGTACATGTGCAGATTAATGAAAAATGTGATAGTAAATAAATTGGGGATAACAGCTGATTCAAGAATTCAAGAATCTTTACTCCTCTTTCTCCAATGTTACTATTATTTTTATAACACAAGTTTTCTTAGGTATGTGGCTATTGTATTAAAATGGTAACTGTCTACACTGAAATGATACTAATTTGGTAGAGACTCAAAATTATACTGTTTTTGGACAAATATCTACAAATGTTCACTTGTGTACTGAAAAATACGGAGAGTCCAATAAAACCAGTGTTGCCTGTCTCCTTTGCTCAGTACCTAAGTCTCTATGACTCATTCATCTCAAACTCTTTATACAAATAAATCTCCAAGCTCTTTGGAATCTTTTTTCCATAGTGTTTCTCTTAATTGTCCCCTGTACCCCACCATCATATTCATCTCAGACCCATAAAGCTACAATCTCCACCTACAGACTCTCCAGACTACACTGTCTTGCAAGATTAACCTTTGAACTCCCTTACACATGCTCCATTTGCAACCAAGATGCGTCTCAAACACAGCTAACTTTGCTTTATTTTATGTCCTAACGTACACTGTTAACATCTATGTAATACTTTCCAGTTAATCTGGAATTTCCTGTGCTTTTACATTGCGTTATGTCTTCCCTTTTCCTCTCTCTTTTCATTCTATACCCTATTCCGTGTGTGTGTAAACCTGTCCGTGGAAAATTCAGAGACATCCATTGTGTATTTGGTCAGCTGTGAGGGAGAGACTTTGAGAACCCTGGACAACAGGGGACCACAATTAGCTGGCAAAGTGTTTCTTTGGCAGCCTTGGTTTGGAAACACTTCACAGGCTGTTTCCTATGAGTTGGGCAGAGATTGCATTTTTGGAAATTTCCCTTCTAGTCAGCTGCTTGTTGGCTGGCCTCTGTGCAAATTGGAGCATAACCCTTCAGAAGAAGGCAGTAGAAGTTTGCTTGGGAACCCTTTGTTAAAGGAGAGAATGATTATGATTTTGTGAATTCAGATCTTAAGACCAACCAACTTCCCTTTCTTCTTTCAAACATATGGGCTAAATAAAGAGACAAATATTAATAGTTTAGAGATTTAACTAACTTTATTTGCCATCATTTTTTTCCCCAAGAAAACATTTTTTTTTTTAAGGGGAAAGTAAAAGAAAGCCTTTGTTTAGGTAGGCCATGGTGGTTTGACAGCATAGTTGAAAAGGCTGATGATCTGGCTAAATCTCTCAGAAGTCTTGGCCAGAGGGAGAGGCAAACGCATAAAATGACAAATTATTGATATCTTGTAAAGCATGCTGGCATTGGTTTTTAGATCGATAGACTAAAGAACATGGTCAAATGTCAGGCCATGAGCTCTTCCTTTGAACTGGAGAACACATATTCTAAAGGCCTAAGGAAGTGCCAGGAAACCTATTGATTGTTCAGACTTTGCACAAGAAACATTTCTTTGTGCCTTCTTTCCTTTAGTAGTATAAAAGTGATGATCCAAGGAAGACATAATGCCAAGATATAGATGATCTCTTTTGTGTAGGAGATGGTTAAGGGAAGCTGAAAACCGGGCTCTCTAAAGTATGTCACTACTTTATCCCACATGTTCACAGCTGGAGCCCAAACCTCCAAGCTTGTCCCCTCTTTGTTTCAGAGCAGCAAGAGGTCAGTGTGACCCAGAATAGAAAGATGCCCATGGGAAAATGAAAACAGACCCAACTGAAAGGACTACAAGAGCTAACGGCAATAACATGAGGGCTCATGATGTTGACAGAATGATTCACAGAATGTATAAAGTTTACCAATTTTTCATTGGTAGTTTAGGTACAATTTAGAGCAATGTGTCAGCTCAGTGAAAATGGCATGACTTGGGCCTTCCAATCCTTTGCCTTCCACAAAAATGAAATGTTCTGCAAACTGAACTTTTTCCCCTCTGTTTTATTTGGTAGCCCTAGGAAAAAATGTTAATGAGCATATTGCTAGGAAATGTTGTTAGCAAAAAACAATTAAAAATCTGGAGCAAGTATTTATTTATTTTTCTTATTTTATTTTTTAAAAGCTCTACCATAGACTAAACTCAACAAAAATCACAGTGTCTGGGAAACACATTAAAGGTTGCATGTACAGCAGGACTGAGAAAGCCCAAGTATCAACTGACCAAATATAGGTCTATTTCTAGATATATATCTTGTCCTTGTTCCAATACCGCCGTCTTAATTATCATAGCTTTATAGTAAAATTTCTAACTTTTTCCTCTATTCAAAATTATTTTGACTACTTTAGATCTTTTGTATTTCCAATAATTTTTAGAGTCTTTTAGTTAATTTCTAAAAAACGAACAAGCAAACAAAAAATCCTGCTGAGATTTTGATTAGAATAGCATTGAAACTATAGAGTAGTTTGTGAAGAAACAGCAGTTTAACAATATGGGGTCAGCCAAGGTATGAATGTGGTATATCTCCACATTTATTTATGTTTTTTTAAATTTCTCTAAGAAAAGTTTCATAGCTCTTAGTGTACAGAACTTGCACACATTTTTAAAAATTTATCCCTAAGTATGTCTGCTTTAGATGCTATTATGAATGGTATTGCTTTTAATTTTTATTTTCCAAGTGTTTATTGCTAGTATGGACAGTTTTTTGTATATCAATCTCAAAGCCTGAAATCTGTCTAAATTCGCTCATTAGTCACAGGAGTTTTGATTTTCAGATTCATTAGGATTTTGTCCATGCACAATCATACATGCAAGTAAAGATAATTTTATTCCTTTTGTTCCAAATTATGTATTTTTTCTCTTTATTCTTATTACAATGGCTACTTCAGTTCACTGTTGAATAAACATGGCAAACATGAATATATTTGCCTTGCTACTGATTTTAGTGGGAGAAAGGAATTCAGTCTTTTACCATTAAGTGAAATATTTACTATGCAATTTTGTTGTAGACACACTTGGTCTAGTTGAGAAACTTTACTTTTATTCTTAGTTAATCATGAATGTGTATTAAATTTTATTGACTGCTTTTTCTACATTTATTGAGATGATCATATTTTTATCCTTTATTCTGATGAAATAGTGAATTACGTTGATTGATTGTAATTACAATGATTTTCCTCTCTTCTTTGTGCATTTTCTATTTTATGGATGTCCTTTATTGAGTTGTTAATCATTTTCTTCTTTGTATTACTTTGTGTTATTTTTATTTTGTATATTTCTCATTTTTTAATATAAAATTTAACTTCTCTTTAAACACTCCTTTATATGCATATGAATTTTGTTATGTTTTGCTTTTATTATCATTCAGTTCAAAGTATTTTATAATTTCTTTTGCAATTTGTTCTTTGATCCATGCATTATTTACAAGTGTGTTGTTTCATTAATAAATATTTGTGAATTTTAAAATATATTTTTCGTTATTGGTATCTAATTTAATTTAGTTTAATTGACTTAATTTAATTTCAGTTAGAGAACATGCTCTGTGTAATTTCAGTCCTTTTATGTTTGTTGAGCCTTTTCATAATTCACATTATAGTCAATCTTGATGCAAGTTCCATATGAACTTTAAAGGAATGTGTCTTATTCTTTGTTATATTCCTTTAATCTATATATATGTTAATGAGATCAAGTTGATAGTATTGTTCAGGTCATATCTTTGTTCTGATCTCCATTTACTTGTTTTAATTATTAGTGATAGAAGAGTGTTGAAACATTAAATGGTAATAGTGGATTTACTTAATTGTTTTTAAAGTTCTGTCAGCTTTTGCTGACATGTATCTTAGGTAGTGTGTCTTATTTTTAGACCTGCTTTGTCTCATATTAATATAGCTACTCTAGCTTTCTCATGCTTATACTTACTGAGTGAATGATAAGTATTTTTTTCATTCTTTTGTGTTTTACTTTAACCATCGTATTTTTAAAATAGATTTTAGATTGTTCTTTTGTGTGTAATAATTCTATTTGCAGGGAGGCAGCCACGCTCCCCACAAGAAACCATGTCCCTTTGGTAGGGTTGCAAAGAATAAGAAAATAATAAAAAATGGAAAATAATGGAAATAAAAGAATACACAGAGACGAAGGTATAGTTTTATAGATTTATAAAGGTTATAGGCAAAGTGGGTGCTCAGGGTGCCTGGATTTCTCCGTCAATCTCAGAAGCCATGAATGAAGTCTTACATGGTCATTTATAGGTAACAGTGATCAGTTGCCAGGGGTACCAGATTTACATAACAGCAGGTAGCTCCTCTTAGGTTAACAGTTTTTCAAAAGGATTCTACAGATCCCTTAACTAATTCTATCTATGTGAACAAATGGTTACAAAATCTTTCAAAGATTAACTTCCAAGTTCTAAGGTAAATTTATCACTTCACAGAGGGGTTAAACAGAGATATATTGGCTCCATATTTTCTTTATCAGGTTATTGTGAATGGAGACAGGTAGACTGGAGTTTTAAGCAAGGACTGTCCCTTGGGCTAACTGCTTATAGCCAGGGTGGCTGTTTGTTCCGGGCAGGCACTCTTTTATTGGCTCTCATCCTGTAGTTTTTAACAGATTGGCTTTGCTTTACAAAGCAAATTGAAACCTTTAGGTCTGAGAAACACGGCACCTTGTGGGACACAGCCACTACTGTCTTTCAGAGATGCCCTCCTGAGGTGCAACAGCTTTTGATATGCAAACCAACATGCTCACATATTCCTTCAGAGCAAAGCTCTACAAAACTCCTGAGACATATCCTGTCCCCAATAAATTTATATTAATTCATGAAGCAACATCTATTCAATAATCTCTGTCTTTTAAAATAGCATATTTAGACCATTTATATTAATGTAATTATCAGTATGTTTGTTGATATTAAAACTACCATTTGCTGTTTACGTGTTACTTGCTTCATCTACACTTTGTTCAATTTTCCTCTTTCCTGCCTTCTTTCAGATTATTTGTTTATATTTTAGGACTCTATCTTCATTGTTGATTTATTTGCTTTATATTTTGCTGATAGTATTGGGTTTATATTAAGCCTCTTTAACTTATTATAACCACCTTCAAATAATATTATATCAGTTTTGTATAATGTAAGACCTTTGCAGAAATATACTTCCATTTTCACTTCTAGTTTTTTGTGTTATAATTGTATTACATTTTACTTTGATATATCTTATAAACATCACAACACATTATTATTTTTTGTTCTTAAACAGTAAATTTTTAAAAGCAAATTTAAAGTAAGATTAAATGGTATTTTGTTTTTATTACAGATTTACCATTTGTGTTGCTCTTCATTCCTTTGTTTAAATCCAAGTTTCCATATAATGTTATTTGGAAATCTGAAGAACTTTTATAATTTCATGTGGTGCAAGAATGCTGGAAACAATTTTCATCAGCTTTTATTTACTTGAAAATGTCTTTATTTGGTTTTATTTTTGAAGGATATTTTCAATATGAATACAGTGGTAGGGTTTTTTTTCCTTTATCTTAGTAAAGCTATTACATTGTCTTCTGGCTTGCATTATTTCTAACAAAACACCTGTTACCTGTGATTACTTTTAACTTTTCTCTCAGTATTTAATATTTCTTTTTCTCTTTGACTGCTTTAAAATGTTTCTCTTTATCACTGATTTTCAGAAATTTGATTGTTGTGTCCCTTGATAGGGTTTTCTTCATTGTATTCTGCTTGGGTTGATTGATATTTGTGGGTCTGTGGGTAATACTTTTCATCAATTATGGAAACATTTTAGAAGTCATTTCTTTAAATATCTTTTATGCCACCCTTTTTTCCTGAGATTTGATATACATATATATTATTTCATTTAATATTGTATCATAGATAATTGAGAGTCTGTTAATTGTAACACATAATTTGTGTGTTTCCATGTAGACCAGGAGAATATTACTTCCTAGTCATTTTCTCTTTCTATTCCTCCTCGGGAACAGATGCTTTAGAATTCCATTTCCATTCTTTTCTTAGATTTCCAACCCACTTGAGATGTGTTATTGATGCCATTCTTGTGCCTTTGTGTGTTTCTCTGTAGATACTTACTTTCACATAAGTAAAAACATTTTTACTATGGCAGGACAGCCAAACAGATGATATCCTCTTCAGAGCAGGTCATGTGCAACAAAAGATCGGGTGAAAGGATAAGACACAGGGAGGAGGTAAAGAACACAAAAAGAGGGTGACCAAAAGAAGTAAGGAGAAAAAAATATCAAAGAAATAGGATGTTCTCAAGCAAAAGGACATGATGTCAAACTAAAATTTAATAGAAAAATAGGGATTATAAGAAAGATCATTAGCTTTCTCAAAATGTTGATTTTTGAATAGTTTCCAGGGAGTTGTGGAAGAATAATTTACACCAGTCCCCCACTCACCTCATTCAGTGAGGGCCTTGTTGCTAGTGGGGACTCTCCAGAGTCCCGAGCGGGCAGAGGGCATCATGTGACAAGGGTGCTAAGTGTGTTCCTCAGGTCTCTCTTTATTGCCTTACAAAGACACCAGTCCCACTCCCATGATAACCCATTAATCCATAAATAGATTAATCCATTCATGAGATCAGAGCCCTCATGACCCAATCACCTCTTAATGCCCCACCTTTTGATACTGCCACATTGGGGATTAACTTTTACCATGAGTTTTGGAGAGAACTAATTTTCAAACTACAGAAAGTTAATAATATTATCAACCACATATAAGTTGCAGTAAAGATTAAGAAAGTCATGTATTAATATTTAAAGAACTAAGCATGGCATTTGGCACAAAGTAAGTGCTCAATAAATATTAATTATTATTATTTTTTCAATGTCAGTTTGCCAGGTCATGGGAGCAAAGAAGCTTGGGAGCCATCAAAATCCAGTTTACAGAGCAAATCTTCAATCATTCTTTCCTTTAAGCAGAAAAGTTACAAAATCCTGCCCATGTTGCTTTTCTAGTTACCTGGATATGTGTTACATACATTGGTGATCAATACTCCCATTTAACTTACCTCCACCATTGACTGTCTCAACCTGGGCCCTAGAGTGTATTTGTTTGCTTTATTTTGTTGTTATCAAAGATATCAATGTTGTTATCATTTCTGAAGACTCAGTCTGTTTATTCTTTGAACCAACTTCTCTTCTCATTTTTTTATACCTACTCGTCCATTTAAAAAATTCTTATTACGAGTTTTCTGTGTGACAATATTGTTCTAGGCACTGGGATACAGTAGTGAACAGGACAAAGTTTTAGCCGTCATGTTATGCAGCTTCCGTAGATTTACTCCTAACAATGTTGAAGCCTGGGGCAAGAATATCATCAAATTTTGTACACTGTAATAGTGACACTATTGCCAGAAATTTGAATTACCAAATGTTAAGGGAACTAAAATTAAGTGATCATGTTTTCTTGTGTGTTCTCTTATATTACTTAACAATTAACATCTCTCTCTTTTGTTGGTTTCCATTACAATGATTAATGATAACAATGCATCATTGTAAAACATTCAGAAAGAAAGGAAAATGCTTTATAGACCATTTTTTTTTGTATATAGCAGCTTTATGTTATTAGTTTTTAAAATCAATACTTTTTAATGGAAATTTTTTGATCAAAAATTTGTCATAGAATATTGAAACACATTAAAACAAAGCTTAATGAGGGGGAAAAAGTGTGCTTTCAAAAGAAGTGTTTTATTTTTATTTCAGCCAATGAATTGTCACATGATGGTAAAATGACATGCCAAAACATTCATGACAAGGTTTAATACAATTAATTATGCACATACAGTATGTTTAAATATTTATAAGTTGTAAATCAAGTGAACAAACTGTTAAATAAAAAATCTTCCATCCTCTTCATAACAATCTAGAAAGTCAAGTTCAAATTGATACTTTCTTGATTCCTTGGTGTTCAATGCCTGAAGCAAAAACCTAAGAAAAACCACCAGCTCTTATTCCTGGCCTCTATACACTGGCCTACCTTCTTATCTTACCATCCCTTCTCCTTCCTGCATTGTGTGGGCTTTCACACACAAACATGTGGACGCTGTAGTCTGCATATCCAAATGATGCAGACTGGACATCTGGACATCAGAGCTGCATATCCAACTGCTTGTTGGACTGAAGCATGCACATACCAGGGATGCAGTCTGCCCTTGGGAGGGCAAACTTATTGAAGAGGTCTTCACAAGCTCTAGTGGGCTTGGCACCATTAGGACAGGGAATTCCAGGCTCCCGAAGACTCAGAGAGCGGTCTAAATTAAGGGAGGTACGGGTAGGTATATCCCTTGGACTCTATAGATTCTCGCCCCATGGAGAAGGCAGTAGCTAGAGGAAGACTATAGCAGGACATTCTAAATTTCAAGGCCCAAGGTCTCTGGCTAATATCGTCTTCTAACATTCACCGTATCTTAAATTCGAAACACTGTGATCTTCAGCATTATACCCTTAAGAATTGGTTAGTCTCCTCATCAGAGCTTCTACTTTGAGATAGAATTGAAAATTATTTCTTTTGGAATTAAACTCAAGGGGAAAAAAGCAGACAGGAGGAGAAGATAAAAATCCAAGGGACCTTATGACAAAGTGGTTAAAATATTTGATTCACTGATAATTTCTCTGGGTTTATTGCTAGGATAGTGTAATGAACTAGCTTATAAACTCATAGGAGTATCCTGGTCACTATCAGAGTGACCTATAATATCTTTATCCTCTTTAGCTTCCCTTCTTTTCAACATCTTTTGCTGAAATATGGGCCCAAATTTCTATTTTCATATATTTGTGTACATATTTAAGTATCAAAATATTTTCCCCCAATTGATGCTGTTTTATTACCACTGAAAATACTGGATTTTACTAAGTATATCTTGTTTAGTTTTATTAATTATTTTATATAGAAATAATGTCATCAGTACTTAGGAAGAGAAAGCCCAATTGATCTGTACCAATAAAATTGAGTTGTGAAACACACATATACCACAGTTAAAAACCAATGATTGTTTCAAAGAAAATGTGAGGGCTTTTTTCTTCTTTAAATAGGATTGTGCTGTTAAAAGAGGAACTGTATGATAGGTAATTTTAGGTGTCTTCACTGGATTAAGAGATATGCAGATAGCTGGCAAAGCATTATTTCTGGGTATATCTGTGAGGGTGTTTCTGGAAGAAGCATTGCATTGAGTAAGAAAGATCAGCCACCACTGTGGGCAAGCACTGTCCAGTTGGCTGAAGACTCAGGTGGAACAAAGAGGCAGAGGAAAGATAAGTTTGCCCCCTGTCTCTTCTGAAGCTGGAACATCCTTCTTCTCTTGGACATCAAAACTGCAGGTTCCCAGGCCTTCATACTCTGAGACTCGCACCAGCAACATCCTTGGGTTCTCAGGCCATTGGCCTCGGATTGAAAATTACACCATCAGCTTCCTTAGTTCTCCAGCTTGCAGATGGCCTATTATGGAACTTTTTAGTCTCCTTGGTCACGTGAGTCAATTCTTCTAAGAAATCTCCTCTCATCCATCTATCTATCCATCTATCTGTCTATCTATCTAGATCATATTGGTTCTGTCTCTCTGGAGAACCCGGACTAATACAGACCGCTGCTCATTTTAAAACTATGATGACAATTTTGGCCTAACAATCTATTAACTTATTAAGTAATCACATCAGGATAGATTGTTTACCTAATATTAAAAATCTCTGTTCTGTCTTCAAAGAGCTAATGATCTAAAAGTTGACAGAAAGAGAAAGAGCATAAATAAACATGGACAGGCACGGAGTCAAACTCAGCAGAAATTATGCTTATTGTAGTTTCCTTTTCTGCTCCCTCCCTTATTGTATACAAATAGATTTTTGGCACATGAAAACATGTCTTTGTTTAAATTGGTGGTTTGGGAAATTGGCTCATACCAACTGCACCTCTTTCAGGTCCAGGGAGAGCTCCGTCTTGGGTGGTCTTCGCATCAGGAAAGGGCCTCAGACAGAGACTAGAGCCCACCCTGTGACCTATAGTACAGGAACTCTCCAGAGATAGTTTTCAGATAACCCATCTCTGACAGCTGGAGTTTTAATTAGTTCAGACTGGCATGAATTCACTGGAGACCAATGGACTCCAGGCTCCACAGTGGAGGTTAAAAGTGAAAGCAGCTTGTCCCATGCTTCATAAAACATGGTTATTTGGCATTCTTGGTAGTGATCTTCTAAAAATTGATAGCTGGAATGTTGATGAAATATGAAAATGATACAGAAGGTGATGTTGGTCGTGGTGGGAAAGGAACCATGTGGGAAAAAACTATACAGGTTGAATGATACAGCACGTAGGTCTCACTCTTTTCTTCCTGTGCACAAGGAAAGCAATGCCTTCTAATTCCTTGTGAGAAATCCTAGCAAGAGGGGCTGGAGGAAGAGCCAATACCGGACACTGCCAGGTATAAATTGATACCATCACATTATTTACACTGATCTTCTCTAATGTAACATATCTGGAAATAGTGAAGACACTATTCCATGTTCCTATCTCTTTGATTTGGTTTGACTTAAACCACTAGCTGGGCTGAGGGCTGGTATATATTTTTCAGTTCATGCCTTTAATAAAACCTTGATAAATTTTTATAGACTGGGCTGCAGGGAAACATAAGTCTTTTGTCAGAGGCCCTGAATATGGGACTCTGGAAAGATGAGAATGGCTGAAAGAAAAGAAAGGGGTAAAAGGAATGTATCACCTGGAAGGGACAATATGGTTTCTGCCTTCTAGAAAATCAGCAGGTAATTTCATCTGTTTAGGCTTATAAGCAGAAACTGAAAACATTTGCATTAAACACATTTTGTCTTTGGTCCACAAGTAGCATTGCTTTTGTGTCTGGGGACAATGTGTAGCACAAGGTGGCAGAAAGGTGTTCCATACTGCAGGATAGAACCTTTTCTGGGTCTGGTGCTTTGAGTCTACAGAAAATATAGCACCACTCTAGCACTTCTAAGCTACAAAAAAATCCACGGTCATAGAAATTATTGTGCAGAGTGAAGCAGAGGTAATAACTTCTTGCCAAACATCTATTTATTCAATCTCATTGCAATTAAGTGAAACTATATGATTGTAAGGATACCTGGCCAGGACGGCTATGCGACCCTCAGTGAACTTTGCATGATTTTTGAGGAAGAATAAACTTTTACATGCAAAGCCACTAAGATTTCAAGGTTTGATACTTTAACATAACTTCCCCAATTCTGATTAGTGTAAGGATACTATACCAACAGAAGGGAATAAAATGTTAGATACCACACGGTAGGCAACAAACTGTGTTCATGAGACATCTGTAGATATACTTAGAATACGTGTTAGAGACATTACAGATAAATAATACACAGGGCTAAGATTCAGCAAAATGAAGGTTATTACTGCTCATATCATCCTTCCTTTTAAAACATATGCTGTGTATAAAACTGATAGAGACCCAGAGACAGTTTTTCCGTTTCCCTTAGTCTATTAATATAAACGTGTCCCTTAAAGCCTAGGGGTGTTAAGCTGCTTGCCTAAGACCTCTAAATAAATTAATGGCAGTAGGAAAGTAGACTGAAGGTAGTCTGAGGTGTCTACTAGGTGCTAGGTATACATAGTGAATGGACTTTATAGATAACCTAATTTCCCAACTCTTTCAGGTTACCAGTGCTCCCCTTTGAATACTCTCATGGTACTTAGCATTATCTGCACAATTGCACTTATACATCATTGCAATCATTTCTGAATTCCACTATACAGTGAAATCCTTAATCATGTCTTAATTTTTATGTCTTTAGTATCTAACACAGGGTCTTTGGAAAAAATGAACTAAATAAAGTTTTATTGAATAAACGAAAGTTTAGGTGGTGTCAACATTTAAAGAAGTTTTGGGTAGGATAGTACTTTGAAGATATGGAAATGCATACATTAAAATTATGCAAAAAATATATTGAGAATTTTGAATATTAAAACTGTTAGATCCAGAGCCAAGGGGGAGACACATGAAGCTTCATGCATAGCAAAATGCTGTTTATTTTGAGCATCTGGGTGCAGATGGGTGGAGGTCAAAAGAATGTCCACCATGAGGGAGGGGAAAGCTTTGAGTTTTATAGAGGGTTTTTCTTGGGGGAGTGAGCAACACCTGCAGAGACAAGGGAGAAGGATAGCTTCGTCATTATCAGAAGGAGATAGGAATGTGGGCATCTGCAGCTATCTGTGGTAGGGAGTTCGTTTTACAACTTCTGGACTGTCCAGACTCCTGCAGCTTTTGTTTCACAGGCTTTATGATACTTTTCAGGTTCCCATCCTAAGCCAACCTAACAAAAACAAAAATATCATCTTCCACCCTGTTAAAAGTGTACCTCTTGTCATGCAGCCTTAGAGTTTGAAATTCCCAAAATTAGCGTATCTTTGGTTTTAGTATTAATGGTACTTAAAATATAAATGCAACCTGGGAAAAATAGAATGGCATGACTATGATCTATTCATACCCTAGCAAAAATTAACCTACCATATAGTCTTTGCAGACATCAGGTTCCTGATGGAATGCGATATAGAATATTCATTTTTAAGGAAGTGGGAACATAAATATGAATCCACCTAAACAGGTAGGATATCAAAGTAGAGACTCTGGGCTAGCATGTGATAACTTCTTAAAGTCATGAAGACATGAGGAAAGGTGAAGATTTTGTCATCATTTTGTAAAAATTACAAATGAGCCAGGCACCATATATAAGTGCTTCACAGATGGTTTCTTAGCTGCCTTTCTTTATTTTCTCTGCACTTTCTATTATCTGTATTTATATTTTAGAAAGAAGAAAGACAGGAAAGGAGAGATTAAATTATAAATTCCCTTTTCACATAATATAACATGAGATCATTGAGGCCTAAATTCTTGGTAAGATAAATTTGCTTTGAGTTGTCTCTACCTGATCAAACTCAGCTCACATTTTCATATTTTCTAAATAAATTGTCAAGTTGAAATTTGGAAAAATACACACTTATCCAAGTCAATGTCTGTCCTCTGTAAGTAAAGACAGAGTCTAATAGACATAGATGTTAATAGCTATGTTAATATTGATTATTACATTATGTCTTTCTGTTTTGTTTACTAAGGTACCAAGTCAATTTGATATACCTTAGGTGGAGTGGAGTGTTTTCAGCAAAATTAACATTATCTAAAGTATGAGCATAACCAACAGATACCATGCAGACAAAATCAAAAGTCTAGATAGAATATAATTTTCTACACTTACAGGTTCTGGCATTAACTTCTTTTATTGTGATACCCATACACAGAAGAGTTGTGAACAATATGCATCAAGTTTACTTATCAAATATAAAGCAAAGTCCCATTTAATCACTGCCTATAGAACATTACTAGTACCTTAAAAGCTCACTGGGGATCTTTCCCTCCTGGATCCCTGGAGATGAGCATTATTCTGACCTTTGGAATAATAACTTCCCTGACTTATTTTTATATGAATAGTTTTATAACCTATATATGCATCCCTAAGCAACAGAGTTTAGTTCTTTCTGGTTTTGAAATTTACACAAAGGAAATAAAGCTGTATGTATTCTTTTGTGTCCTGCTCTTTTCAACGAACATTGTTGTGAGATTTACCCAAGTTCTTGTGTGTAACTGTATTAGTAATTTTTGATAGGAATATATCAGAACTGATTCATTTATCCCATTGATGATGAACATTTGGTTTCCAGTCTGGTGAAGTATTATGAACATTTGACAAAATACAATGAGAATCTAAATATATAAAAACTAAAACTGAAAAAGAATGATTTTATAGCAATAGTTTGTTGTAGGTTTCTCATAGACTCATTACTGAGTCTGGAAAAAAGACTATTTCCAAATCATCAATGAAGAGATGGAATAAAAAAAAGAAATTTAAAAAATTGGATAGATCCTGGAAATCATGTAGTCAAATCTTTTATTTAACAAATGAAGAAGCAGATCCAGAGAAGATTTGACTTGGTCAAAATGGCATAATTACAGACAGGGCCAAGGATGAAAGGTAGCTCTCCAAATTTGGTAATATAGTATTCTCTCAACTTTTCATGTTTCCAAATTTCTCCACCAGCCACCTGATGCCACATAAGTGATAAAGTGGTAAAGACCATCTGGAAACTTTTTTGTTAGTCTACCCCTGGGAATCAGTCTACAGCCAAAAATGGATAAAAATATTTGTGTCATACTTTGAAAAAATTAAAAAATCTTTTGAGTATCCACTTACTATAAAAAGTTGTGGAATCAAAAATCCTTGAGGAAATCCTTTTTGAATTTTAGTTGTAGACAATTTGTTGTAAAATTGTAGGATGATATTGTTTTGTTCTTTACAGTTTTTTTTTAACCCTTTGTTGTTCATTATCTCTTTTGAAGTCATTTTTTATTTAAGAAACAAAACACGAAAAGAACAACTACATGTTTTGGGTAGTAGAGTTGCTTAAGCACTTCTGGGCAGAAAGATACAGGTTTTATCCATTAGGTTTATCTTGATTGAGGACTGTAAAATCAGAATAATGCCACCTAACCCATTGGCTTCTTAAAGTGCTGTTAATTTCAATTATGCATGAGAACTACATGGAATATTTGTTAAAATACAGATACCTAGGCTATGAATCAGTCCTACTGAATCTCATGCTCTGTAGATGAAGATATGAAATCTGAATTGTAAAGAACATGCACCATGTGATTCTTATTAACATAAAAGTTTAAGAAACTGGCTTATCTTATATAATAGGGTTACAATATATTTCATGATATATTGGGAAAGTATTAAATGTCTAAATATATTATACCTACATTACATATATGTGACATATAGTATAGTTTATATCTATATATAATTTTCATTAATGAGCATAATAAATAATATTAGAATTAATGCCATAAAATTAATCATCTATAGATCTACATATACCAATCATAAAAATACTTATGTTTATTATAAAATTAATTCAAGCTAATGAGAAATTATAACTTCCAAGGCAGATATTTCAAGATTTCAATCATTTGGAAAATTATCTTAGTATCTACTTCAATGACTAATTTAGTTTATGAAATAGTATGTTTTACTGAGTGTTGAATAAATGGATAGGAGAGACTTGGGCATTATGCTTTGCATTTTACCATGTTAAGCCTAAAATATTTCCATGCATTTCTAATAAAATTTAATTACAGGTGAAAAAAAAGAAAAAAAATAAATAAAACTAAACTGGCTTGCTTATTATCATATAAAAAGTTGGTCATAAATTGGGAATCAAAATCAAACTTTGTTTTGTTTCAAAGGATGAGAATTCAGAGTAAGAAAAACCATTACAGAGGAACATTCTGGGTGGCAGTCATTTAGAAAGATTATTGGAGGTGGAGAAGCTCTGTGAAGTTCTATGCAATAAAAAAAGATAACTTTCTTCCTGACAGTTTGAAATTTCAACAGTTTCAAAATGTTCTACCATTTATACTAAACTGCTGATAGAAGAAAGCAGATACATCAATGTAAATGTCATGGTATGGAATAAATATATGTCAGATTATTTCTGTACTTTCTCCACTAGATCATATAACTTGATATTCAGTGTTGATAATGAAGTTCATCTAGTCCTTTTTATTATGAAATAGACAGAAGGACCATGCATATGTAATCAGATGGCTGTAAAGAGAAATTGAGTAAAAAAAACATAAACAGAAATCTAGGTACTAATGGGCAAGTTGTTGGCGAAAGTCATTGATTACAGAAGGAGCTTAGTCAATTTTTTTCCTCAAAAACTTTTCACTGTGTGTCTCTAGGTAGTGTTGAAATTTTTATATTCTACTTTGTGTGTGTGTGTGTCTGTGTCTGTGTCTATGTGCCCACGTGTGTTTTCTCTTTATTTGATTTTGAGTTGGCTTACTTCTAAATAAAATTTAATTTTCTTTCAACTCTTACCTTGAGATCAGACTTTCCAAATGAAAATATCTTACTCTGTTTCATTTCCCAAAACATCCTGAGATATAGGGAAAAATAGATGTTTTACCTTTCTTGAAACTTGACATATTCACTTGCATTGCAAATTTATTAATTTTTTACAGTTAATCAGCTTCTGTATCATCACTATAACCAAACTACATGAGTGGCTAGTATCTGTTGGACACTCTTTTCTATTATATGATTTATCCTCCTGTATTAAAATGGCTGTTTTAGCAATAGGTTATAGTTTTATCTATATGCTTTTAGTTGTTTTTCACGGTGCCACTGAAAAATTGGCTCTTTTAATAAACACAAGAAGAAAATAGCTCAATAATCAACTTGAATTCACCAACACTTGATGTCAGTCTATCATCCAACAAGTCTGCTAAACTTGAGCCTCAAAGAAATAGAAAAGAAATAGGAATTTAGCATGTAACTCAATGTAATCTGTCCTATTTTAAGGGAATATATTATTTGTGAATATGAAAAAGAAACATACAATCTAATGCTTGCTTCTGTATTCTTCAAAAGAATAACTGGTGTGGAAATCCCAAAAATGCTTTAGTAATGTTGACGTGCCGATACAATAAGGTTTGTCCTAGAGCAACCAGGGAGAAAAGCTGTGCAAGAAACATGGCATTCAATTCTGCTGTCACTGATTGGCATTTTACTTAGAAACTAAGTGATATACTTAAAAGTGTATGACGCCTGTAATCCTAGCTCTCTGTGAGGACGAGGCGAGTGGATCGTTTGAGCTCAGGAGTTCGAGGCCAGCCTGAGCAAGAACGAGACCCCGTCTCTACTAAAAATAGAAAGAAATTATCTGGACAACTAAAAATATATATAGAAAAAATTAACCGGGCATGGTGGCACGTGCCTGTAGTCCCAGCTACTCAGGAGGCTGAGGCAGGAGGATAGCTTGAGCCCAGGAGTTTGAGGTTGCTGTGAGCTAGGCTGACGCCACGGCACTCACTCTAGCCCAGGCAACACAGTGAGACTCTGTCTCAAAAAAAAAAAAAAAAAAAAAGTGTATGGCACCAATCCAGTAAACTGTAAATTTATGATATTGTTACACAAGAAATAAAATAGAGCATGTGAATTCCACCCAGTAAAGAGCCAAATCAAAATAGTTTTCTGTGTAGAATGGTCCACACCTGCATTAATGCTCTGTTATCTGAAACACAAGAACAACAACAACAAAAAAACCACTGGCACATTCAATAGTATAAAAAAAACCCAGATAGACACATTTCTATGAGAAAGGCTATTTTCTGGTGTTAAGGCATTTCATTACATGCCTACTCTTTCAGCTGGCACTGCTGCATAACATTGTTTGATGGCGTGGTAGGTGTTCATAAAGAATGAACAAAAAAACTAATACGGTATATTGCTATGACCAGAGAAGGAAAATAAAATGGTGGTTTTGAAGCATATTTCAAATCTTTTGTAGAATGTATGCACTCTTTTACTCTGCCTCAAAACAATTAAATATAGCTTGAATGAAATACAAACTCAGCCGAATTAAAATAGAGTTAAAGTTATTAAAAGTTAATAACTTTGGGACATGATAAGAACTATAATAAGAACTGAAAATACAAGACCTAGTAATGTCCATAAGAGCTCTTTAACAAGTTGAAGATGTGTTTTCATCTTAAATTTGTAACTCATTCCCTGCTTTTTTGTATTTTAACTGCCCAGGATCTGACCTCCTTCTGGTATTTGGGAGTCCTCCCCTCTGCACCATAGTGAGAGGCACAGAGGGCCTCTAACCTAAAAGCAAACGAATGAGAGTCTCATTTCCCCAGCTTCCCGATGACTGGAATGCAGTCCTGAGAGGAGCCATATGTGCTCTCTCCAACTCTAAATAAGATGTAAGATGCTCAGGACCCAGAGAAGCAGGTGTGGTGGAGAAGCTGCTATAGTGCACACAGGAGCAATTCAGATATGCTCAGTTTCCCCATGGCTGCTACTAATATTTCTCTTATCACTTCTTCATGAATTCTTTTCTGGTCAAAGAGGCTTCCTGATGATTTTCCCAGCAATAAGCATCATGAGCCTGTCAGCAACCTGGTGAGCATTTAATGTGCTGTGCTGGATGAAACTTTTTGTAAATATCTAGGATTTGCAATCCTTGATCACTAAAATAATTTACCTGCTGTGCATACAGTGGCAAACTACCTAGCATTTCTGAGACTCAGTTTCCCATCTATAAACCGAGAAAAATAATAGTAGTATCTGGCTCATGGACTTACGGTATGAAAAGAAATAATCCATGTAGAGTGCTTTGCATAGTGCATGGCTCAGAGTTAGTCTGTAATAAACAATAGCCATTATTATTGTTGTTGTTACACTTTTATTACTATTATTACTATTACTACCATTATTATTATTGTTATTACACTTTTATTACTGTGACTACTTTCATTATTATTTTATCTATCCTCTACTTGCTGGTGATCTGTCAGCCTTCGTATCCAGTTTCTTCAATAAAGCAGCAGCTAATCACTTCTGACAACAAATTTCTCTTTGTTGGCTTCTCTTTTTGTCTTTATGCAACTGTGTTCAAATATGGAGGTTTGTGTAAATGTAATCATCTTCCAAAACATAAATAAATATATGATGGTGACATTAGTGGTATTTTTATTCTTTTCATTCTTATATGTGGATGTTTGGGGGGTTTGGCAATAATAACATATTCTTCAATAAACAAAAAAATAATAAAGCTACTTTAAATTACATCTTCTCCACATATAGTGCTATTCTACCTACATTTCTAACAGATTCGATTCTTTTGAATAAAGTGCATCTTCATTTGTTATTTTCCTATTTCATTTTACCCAACCACTTCCACATAATATGTAGTAATAGTTATAAGATCCTATTTACTACTGTTACAATTTCTATTCCCATTGATCATGTTTATTTCTCCTATCCTGTAGTGCAGCATGTATATTTCTCAGGATCCACGACTTCCAAATATGTCAATACTTTAACATATTCATTTTCTCAGGTGACTTCCCCTGTATTATGCTTCTTTTTCGTGTTTTAGAAGATGTTGTTCATAATAACTAGTTCCCAAGTTATAAAAGCATTTGTCAAAATCTGGTCATGTCTCCTGGGGAGCTGAATGATTGAGAAGTGATCCCATAAAGCTAATGCTTTCTCAAGATCTTACAAAAGAATGTCACACAATTCTATGAGAATTATTTTTTATGCATGTCTAAGAAATATTTACTGAGATAAATACTAAGGGAGAAATTAAATATTCTTAAAGTTTACATTTATAAACTAAAATTAACTCATTACTAGAATTTCCTGAGTTCTAATCAAGTATCTATTAATATTATAGTCAGCCTTCAGGCAGGTTCCACCTCAGTGAGTTTCCCTCAGTTCAAAAATATTTGAGGAAAATGAAAATAAAAATACAACAAAAATAATAAAAATTTAAAAAACAATATAGTATAACAACTATTTACATTGCATTAGATATTATAAGTAATCTAGCGATTATTTAAAGTATACAGGAGGATGTGCACAGGTAATGTGAAAATACTATGCCATTTTATGTAAAGGACTTGAGCATCCTTGGATTTTGACATCCACAAGGGTCCTAGAACCAATCCTCCATGGATGCTGAGGGACAACCATATAGAGCAACTCTTACGCAAAGCTTCGTAATGAAGATGAAAACAAGATTAGCTATCAGGATAGCATCATTATTGGATCTTGAGTTGGCCATAGCTATTTGTTGTAGCTGTTCTTGCTTGCCAATTATAAGGTAAGTGTCAAACTCCCCTATCCTATACTCTGTATATTTAGGTAAAGCATGGCTTTATTCATACTCAACTAAAGTCACTCATCCTATCAAACATTTCTCCTCTTGGTCCCAGTTCACCCATGAGCTGCCCCTCTCTTTGCTGTTAGTCTTGCCCTGTAACTCTTGAACTAAGAGCCCCCAATTCATAAACAGATCCAGCTACCTCTTTGTGGTTCCCAGTGATGAAATACAGGACGGGGTATACTGTCCATAATTGCCACAGAAGTCCATATGGTATATTAACCTTTATTGAAAGACTGGAGGTGAATAAAAGAAATTACAATGGGGGTCAGGTGCCTTTAAGACTATACACCCAATAGGGCTCTTTGCATAATGCAAGGAAAACCACAAAAGTATTAAGTCCTTTACAGGCAGTTCTTTCATGGTTAAACCCCAGTTCTTGGACTTGTTCCCCTATACTTAGATCCTCCCTCCTCTATAAGAGTTCCCTCTTCAAACTCCCCAAATGAGATTTCCACATCTTCTGGGTGCATCCCCATTCGCTGTTTCTACAGTCAGCCTTTGCCAGGGACCCATCCACTCCATACCCTCAGGAACTCTGTGGATCCCGTTATCTATTGGTAATATATGTCTCAATTCGGAGTTATTCAGCTCAGAGTAACACCAGAAAGATGGAAGAGTTGGCAGATGAGAATGGGTGAGTTACAGAATAGTATTTGACACTTGAAAATCTGTGAGTTGCAAGCATCTATCCTTACTCTTTCTGATAATCCTAATGAATCAAAACACACATATCCACAAACATCTTCCTGGAATAAACATGAATTCTTAGAAAGAATATGGTACAAAATTTCAATGAAATTGAAACATTTTTCTAATTACAACATATTAGCACAGTGGTCCCTGAAATCGACAATACAGTGTGGAGGGGTAAGATTTTTCCTTTGTTTATCCAGTTTTCCTTTGTTTATCCTCCCATTTTCAGATTGTGCTCATGGGCCTGTCACTGTGTAAGAAACAGACCAATTCCACTGACTTCCAACTTTGATTACTCTAGCCCAGCCCAAAAGCTGCTTTCTATTAAATACCATTGATTCTCTATGGGAACATTTTTTTTTTGTCCTGACTGACAAAGATTTGGTGAATTAATTCTTCAGCTTAGATGAATAACTTTGAGGTGTGTTCTTTACTGTCTCCCAGAATTCCCCCACGGGCTTCACTTCTGGTAGCCCTAGTGGTAAATTGGTAATTTACTTGCTAATCCATCCTTTACTGGTTTCCTTCCCTGCTGTTTCATGTTCTCATTCCCTTCCTTGTGCTTACTTGGGGTGCGCACCCAAATGATTTACTTGCATTTGAATCCTTCTCTGAGGATCTGCTTTTGAGGATTCCCAACTAAGACAGTAATCATTACTCTTTTTTCAAAGACAGATCAGAAGCTTTCAAATTAAACTTATTTTATATTTGGACAAGATCAGAGTCTTGAACAGGTTAAATTTTTGTAGTTCCTATTTTCAGAAACAGGGGGAAAAAAGCCAGTGTAGTGATCTATTATTCTGAGTGAAAATATGGATCTTTTGCTTTTGTAGTTAAGGAGAGATTAATTTTCTAGTAATTAAAATTTTTAAATAAAAAAACCCATGAGATTAGTTTTATGGTTGTCCATTTTGTTTTCTGTGGGTTGCTCATATAATTCCAGAGTGTAGTGCAATAAATTTAGCTGTAATATTGTAGCCAATACTTTTTCTAATCCCTGGATTTTAAATCATACATGTACCATCATTCAAATGTGAATCAACTATACTTTGTTCGTGAAAATAGACGTCATCAAAATTTCCCTAAATTCCATTGATCTTTATCCCCTTGTACCTTCAGGAATCCTCTTACCCCTTGAGAGCAGAATAGAATACCGGTTAGGAGCACAGGTTTGGAACCAAGATGGCTGGATTTAAATCCTGGATTCTCTGCATACTCACTTCAACTTCACATAATATACTTAAACACTGGTCTTTAGGTTTCTCATGTAAAAAGGAGATAAGTAGAATTTCTATTACTTAACTAGAGTCATTGTTATGATTAGTGAGGTAATATATTTAAGCAATTGGTCTAGCTTTGAGCATATAGTATTAATACAATCCTCAGTCATTGAGAGGATTATAATGATTATTGAAGTAGACTCATTCTTCAACTGGAAGAAAGAAGGACACTCAGCACTTGTATTGCCTTGGAGTCCCTTGCTTTCCTGCCCAAAATTTCCCAGTGCAGAAGGGAGCTTCTTTCTTTCTTCTTTTCTTATACTACTCATTTCTGCGGGAATCAGTGGAAGTGTGTAGCAATAATCATACAGGTAAGACTTGACAAGCCTTTTGGAGCATTTTGAATATTCATTTCAGAAAGACAACATGCCTCCTGAATGGATAAGTTAGATATGCATGGCCCTGCATTTGTACATTTCATGTGATGGTTTTTTTCCTCCTAGGGGCATTCTTGACTTGATCATGTGTTATATGCAGCCACATTCAGCACTAGGTCTTTATCTAAACCATGAGGCTTGGCCAAAGAGGTGATATAGGAGTAAAAGTGATTCAGTGATTCACCAATGGGAAACAAAATGGTAAGCAAAGTCAGCATGTGATCCCTCTTGCTTTTGTGGAAAATATGGAATAAACTGTAGTCATGCTGTGCATCTCTATAAAGTATTGATATTTGATAAAAACTTAAATTAGAAATCAGATTTTTTTCTGTTCCCTGCTTTATTCTTCATATCTTATCAATGGTAAATGTTGACCAATGTAGTTCATAAAACTGTAAGATATATGTTATACATGACAGGTATGTAATATGTAGATATAGTGAGCACCCTCCAACTTCCTGAAATAGATTTGAACAAAAGGAAGAAAAAATGGAAAATGTACCAGAGTCCTGGTAGGAAACAGGTGACACAGCTAAACAAGGTAATTGAGGATGATTTAATAAAGTGCCTATTTATAGAGGTGTCAGGAGAATTAAGGGAAACCAAAAAGAGGAAATCTTTGTTTTATTTTTACAAATCAACTATCTCTAAGAGATCACAGGTGTTAAAAGGCTCATTCCTCCATGAAATAATTTAGCTAAAATAACAATCTAATCTTAAAAGTACATACCTATTTACTCCTTTGTGTTCTCACTGAACTTCCTACTCAACTCTAACACTTATAATGTACCCACTTGTCTTACAACCTAACAATCTCCCCTAGAGTATTTATCCGGTATTAATTATAATTGTGCTCATTTCACCCTCCCTTCTCTTCTCAGATACAAAACAGAATAAAAGGTTTAAAAAAAGCTTGGAAATAAATACTCATACTTTGTAAGTTAGACAAAGGGCAAAAAGAACTAAGAAGTAGGGAAAGGAACTAATATATATCATGTACTTTGGTTGGGCAGTTATGCTAGATGTTAGGCAAATCTCCTTTCTCTCTGTTAGTTACAATTAAGGTTTTTCGTTCTGGAACTATTTGTCAGCCCCTCTGAATTCTGAGAAGTGTTGTGGTGCATTGCATTGCATTCCATTGCTGCAGTATAGCAACATATATTTTTACTAAGATTATTTCTTTATTATGAAATCAGTTTGAATCACACTCTCCATTAAGGCAATGAACTTGCCTTCTTTAAAATAAGGACTGGCACTGAGCATGTCCTTCCTGGACCTTAGACTCCATCTGTTTTATGGGTAAGTTTGTAAGAAAATTTACCATTAGTCGACATGGGCATTGGGAGATAAAATTCCCTTCTATTTATTGTTAAAACTCTATTAGGGACTTATCTCTCTTCTTCAAAGAGTTCTGCTCCCATCGGCCCTGTCAAAATTTGCTGCACACAGGACTGTCACATTGTTTCTAATGTATTTACATTACAGGAAGCTGGCAATATTAAATATTCACAGGGTGGAATGCAAGAGAGATTGCCAGAATAGTCTGAGTTCAAGCAAAATCTCCAGGGATAGTATAGAAGGTGATGTTTTCTACTCTTTCTGTCTGAGGAATATCAGAAGTGGTTATTGGACTTTTTCAGAGTAATAGTTCTAATCATGCGGCTTGAAAAATGACCCTATTTATGCTATAAATTTCAGGAAGAAATAAATCTTGTTGACTCCTTTAACAAAAATGTTACTGGGCATGCTACAATGTATTTCTGTCTTCAAAGAAAGCTTTAAGAATGAAATGCCTTGTTTGCCTTTTGTAAAATCTGCTTTAATGGTTAAGAATTTATGTTCCCAGAGTTTTCAAAGGAAATGCGTTTGTTTCAGTGCAGTTGCTTGAAATGACTGATTTTCCATTGCTTTTTCTAATTTTGTTCTCATTTGCTTTATCTGAGAGTTTGGGAGAAGTGAATTATTCAACACCAATTAATTTTCCAGGAAATTAGAGCAAAACTGGCCACAGTGGGTAAAAATAAAAACTTCATTAAAAATATTTCATATGGATCAAGTTCATTACTCTAACTTGAACCTCTTGGCTCTGCTAGCCTGTGGGACATGATATCTGGTTCTGCCCTGTATTCTTGGTGCTCAGTGCTGTACAAGACTCAGTCAGTAATCACTTACTGTTTGCTCTGTCATATGGATAGCAGTGCCTAAACACGGTCTCTCCCTTTATTGAGTTTATGGATTTAGGAAATATACAACACATATGTATTAAATTAATGAATATGAATTAGTAACACAAATGTCTTCGGCTTGTTGACTCTACTTACAGATATATGAGCAGCAATCCTTCCCAGGTATTTTGGGGTGTCCCCTGGAGAGTCTTCCATATGCTTGGAAATAAGTCTATGTTCTTCTCTTTCATAATTATAGAAAACACTTACACTTATTATATGTCAGTCTTGTTCCAAGGACTTAACATACATTAATTCACTTATGTCGTCCTTACAACTACTATAGGACAAGATCTGCACAGTGAGCTCCACTTTGATTTCTGCTTTGTTAACTGGTCCTTGAAACACCCATGTTTCATGAAATTGCACATGAAACAACTCACTTGGGTTATTCTTTTAAACCCCACCTGCTTCCATAGGCGCTGAGGAACAATCTAGCCAGCCAGGAGATGGGGAGAATTTCAAGTCATTCTCTTCCATTGCCCACCTTTCCTTTCTCCCTACATACCTTTGCCTTGATCATTCCGATCCTTCCATCAACCAAAAACAAAAGTTTTCATTCATATCAATTTATAAATAGATACCAGGAAAGTTGCAAGACACACATAGAAAATTTCCATTTGTGCAGAACTGGGACACCTGTTAAATCATTTTGACTGTTAAGGCTGTTTCAATGTGCAATTTTCTATCTCCACATTAGCTTCCTAGGTCAATTGTGGGATGGGAAAGCAGGTTACTAAGCAACTATATTAGTTTCCTATTGTTATCATATCAAATTATCACATACTGGGTTGCTCAAAACAATAAAAATATATTCTCTCACAGTTTAGGAGTTTGGAAGTCTGAGATCAAGGCGATGGCAGGGTTGGTTTCTTCTTGGGGACTCAGTAGGGGAATTTTCTCCATAGATTCTGTCTCTCTCCTAGATTCTGGTGATTAACAGTGATCCTTGGCATTCCTTGGCTTGTAGATACATCACTACAATCTCTGCCTCTGACAACACATAGAGTTCTCTCTGTGTGTTGTATCTCTGGGTCCAAACTTCCTTTCTCTTCTAAGAATGCGAATCGGATCAGATTTAGGGCCCACCCTAATCCAGTATGAACTCATCTTAACTTGATAACATCTGCAAAGATCCTATTTCCAAATAAGGTTACATTCACAGATTCTGGGAAGACATGAATTTGGGGGTGCACTATTCAATCCCAGTATAGCAATTAAGTGTGTTAAATTGGAGTAAGTTCCTGTCACCTTGGTAATCATCATAGACAATCCTTTCAAAGGCTAAAGGACGTTCTTTTCCTCTGGGTTGGAGGCTCTGTTGAGATTGGGAGATGGCTTCACTGTCACTCAACTGAGTGACAGAGCTAGTCCTGTCTTGTCATAAACTGAAAAAGACATAGGCTCACTGATTATGTGCCTGACATTTTGGGGAAATATGATCTGCTTGGCACACAGAATTCAAAAGACACTAAGTCACATTGCCTTCCTGTGTATTCACTATTGCGTCATGCAGCCCCCCCATCTGAAGGATGTTTTCACCTCTTTTTATTTATTATCTTTTAAAATATCTTTTTATTAAAACTAGGAAATCTGTTGGTCAAAATATGAATGAAAAAGTTTCAAATTTTGTTATACTAATACAAAGTGCATACATTTGCAGAATACTTTGCTTTCAAGAGTGAGCACTTAGATAATATAAGTGAACAATGGGAAATAGTTAGAGATTTGGGAGCAGATGAGTGATTATGGCACTACCTGGGCTTCACACAAAGAAAGAGACTATTGAGAAGTTGACTGATTTGAACTGTTTAGAGTTTAGAAGACAGTTTAGTGACAATTTAACATTTTGATCACGAGAACTATCACAGACATAGAGAAAAAGGAAGAGGGAAGGAAAATTTGAAAAAGAATAATATACATGAAATAACGCTTCTGCATGTCTACATAAGCTATCAACAGAGATTATTTCCATATGTAATGTGTGGAGGGTGGTAGCACTGCGGTTAGGAATACGTAACTTTGTTATGTGTATAAGACCTGGGATCCAACTCCAACACTTTCTGGCAGATGCCTTTATAAAATGTATTTAAACTCTCTAAATCACAATTTTCTCTTCTATAAAGTGAGGATGATGATAGAAATATATTTTTCTTGTCTCTAAAATCATCTGTGTAAATTCAAACCAAACTTATCACCTACTAAATGACACACATTTCAAGGAAACCTTCTTCAGCTCCAATCACTCATTTCTTTATTGTTGTTTTTGTTTTTTAAATTTTTTTAAGAGACGGGGCCTTGCTCTGTCACCCAGGCTGGAGTGCAGTGGTGCTATCATGGCTCACTGCACTTCTAGAGTTGTCATGACTATTAAATGAAATAATGCTTGTAAAGTATACAGCTTTGATTGAAATCAATTTAATCTATAATAATACTAATAACTTTTATTAACATCATCACTGCTGAGTAAATATCAAACAAATGTGAGAGATAACCAGGGTATCCAAAAGCCACATATGGGCAAGAGGGTAGTTGGGGATGAGCAAGTTTTCCTTGAAATAAGTGATTGGAAGCTGGGCATAGTGGTACACACCTGTAGTCCTAGCTACTCAAAAGAAGGCTGAGGCAGGAGGATCGCTTAATCCCAGGAGTTCGAGGCTGTAGTGAGTCATGATAGCACCACTGCATCAAAAATAGAAAATATAGGAACCAAAAAATTACCAAGAAAATTAACCACTAAACTATCTTTAAAACATACTCTTGAATCAAAGAAAAAATTAAAATAGAACTTAAAGCAGAAGTGGAAAATAATGACAAGGGAAATAATAATGATCAACTTCCATAAGCTCAGAATAAAATATTTATCCTTAATCCCATACATTACCAAAGAAGAAAGAACAATATTAAATTGTTTAAATATTAAACTCATGTGCAGCAAAATTAGTTTAAGAAAAGCATAGGAAAGTAAGGGATAAAATAAAAGCAGAAAACCATAGATATAGTAAAGAAGAAAATAGTAAAATAAATCTATATACCCAAGATAAAATTATTTCTTTATAAGAAAAATAAAATAAATTAAGTGGTTAGTCTATTCCAAAAAAAAAGAAAAGTTCATATTTACACAATTATAAATGAACAACAGAAATAACCACTAATGTATTACAAAATAAATGACCCAGAAGAAACTACTTTCAAAACACTATAAAAAATACACACGAACACCTGGATGTCCAAGAATAAATGACAAAAGAGATAGAAAACCTAAACTCTCCTGTAGTAGGTATGATTGTATCATAAACTCAGAAAGTATACATTTCTTTCTTTTCTTTCAACCAAATCGAATCTGATAAATTCCTCATAATGAGATGCATGCAGGGAAGTGAATCTTTATCATTACTGAGCCCCTTTCCTTCCCAAGGTCCCACTAGCATCTGAGACATTTATGTGATCCTCAAAAGTAGGGGAGAAGCCTCTTAACTCTGCCCCATTAAGATTTACCACGGTCCTTTTTTGAGGCCATATTGACCTTTTAAAATATAAATTATTAAAAGACTTTTCTTTGCATCAGTTTTAGGTTTACCGAACAATTAGTGGAAAGTACAGACAGTTCTCATGTACCCTCTTACCCTCAACACCAACACCAGTTTTCCCTATTTTTAGCATCTTGTTTAGTGTGGTACATTTGTTACAACTGATGAACTAATATGTTAGCAAGTGGAGGTTTTTCTAAGTTCTTGGTGATCTTCAGGAGAAAAGAATTTCAGGATACACCATGTAAGCCAAGCAAACAGACTTTTTAAATCGAATTGAAAGTATACTCTCAAAAGAAAGAGAGAGCAGTCAGGCTCGAAAAGATCAGCCATGCCAGGAGAAAGTGATTTTTGGTCTTTTGAAGTTTTTCTAATTGAGGAGAGGAATATTCAAGGCTAGGGGGTTGGCTTTTACTAAGAATTTGGGTAGTAATTACTAGAATTGGGTTCCCTTCCATTTTCATACTTTATATGGTTGCTTCAGAACTGTCTTGGTGATTTCAAAGGAGTAGAAATATTAAATCACAATATAAATGATGTTATAATTAGCCAAAGTTCGTGTGAGGTGACAGAGATAACTGACAAGCAGTTGAAGCTGGTTGTTGCCTGCAGTTATCAGCCCCCCTAGTTAGCTTCTGCTTGAGGGTTGTTTATTTTAACACCTGCATCGAATCTTCAAGCCCCTGCATTGGGCCTCAGCCTTGTCTCCTAGTCTCCTACTCTGACAAATATTGGCATGTTATTATTAGCTAAAACTCATAGTTTATCTTTGGGTTCACTCTTTCTTTGTGTTGTACAGTTCCATGGGTTTGAAAATGCAGAATGTCATGTATCTACCATTATAGTATCACACAGAGTAATGTTGTTGCCTTAAAAATTCCTATGCTCCATCTATTCATCCAACACCCTTCTCCAGCCTCCTACTTCTGGCAACCACTGATCTTTTTACTGTCTCTATAGTTTTGCCTTTTCTGGAATGTCATATAGTTGAAATCAAATTCGGATTGTCTTCTTCACTTAGTAATAATAGCATTTTAGTTTTCTATATGTTTCATAGCTCATTTCTTTTTAGCACTAAATAATACTCCACTCTCTGGAAGTACCACAGTTTATTTAGCCATTTACCTATTGAAGAACATCTTAGTTGCTTCCAATTTTTGCAAATTATGAATAAAGAAGTTATAAAAATTAGTATGTAGGTTTTTGTGTGGATGTAAGTTTTCAACTCACCTGGGTAAACACCATGAGCATTACTGTAGGATCAAATGTTAAGAGTATGTTGAGTTTTGTGAGAAAATCACCAAACTGTCTTCCTAAGTAGTTGTATCATTTTGCACTCCCACCAGCAATGAATGAAAGTTCCTGTTGCTCCACATACTCACCAGAAGTTGATGTTGTCAGTGTATTGGATTTTGGCTGTTCTAATAGGTGTGTAGTAGCATCTCATTGTCATTTCAATTTGCAATGCCCTAGTGACATATGAGACGGTGTCTTTTCATATACTTATTTGTTGTTTGTATATCTATTTTGGTGAGAAGTCTGTTCAGGTCTTTTTACTATTTTTAAATTGGGTTATTTTCTTATTGTTGCACTGATATCAGTAGTTTGCCACATATATTATATTGAACATTTACCACAGCTGGAACCTGGTGCACAGAATTTATTTTCCCTAGGCAGATATACCGGCAGCCACCTGTATGCCCTCTTTTCTCTTTCTCTTCAAGAGGATTTCTCCACTCTCTTCCCAATTCAATCTTCTGACATTCTTGTGTCTTAGTTTCTGGGAAAATTCTCCACTATCCTTTACACTGCCTTCATTTTGTTGCTTTCAAAGGTTTTTCTTTTCTTTTAGTTCTTTAGTTCTAAAAGGCACTTAGAATAATCTCTTCAATTAGTTTGTCCTTTAAGAAAACAAAGGCCAGGAAGAACTTTATCTTTGAAATCAGGAACGGGGTTTGGGAATGCAGCAGGAAGACTTCATTTTATAACTTTCTCTACTAACTGATTTTTTTTCTATGTGCATGCAAGAGCTGTCTGGAAAGTATCCAGCCACGTAATATGAAAAATAGAGACATTTATTGAAGAAGATACAAGATACAAGAAACATTGTACATAAGACAATGAATGATGCATCAGTCCCCTTCAAAGTAGGCACCTTGGGACCTCACACAGGTCTCCCAGCATCCCTTAACCTAACCTGTACATGTTCGACATTCTCAGGTATTCTGCTTGTTGCAGATCTTCCAGAGTGTGTATCACTTTCAATAGATTCTCGACCATCTATGAAGCATTTGTGCCACCCTTTTATTTGTGCTGCACTCATTGCATCATCCCTGAAAGCCTTCCGAATCATCCGAATGGTTTCCATGGAAGAATGTTCAAGCTTAATACAAAATTTTTTTTTTTGAGACAAAGTCTCACTCTGTTGCCTGAGCTAGAATGCCATAGCATCAGCCTAGGTCACAGCAACCTCAAACTCCTGGTCTCCAGTGATCCTCCTGCCTCAGCCTCCCGAGTAGCCGGGACTACAGGCATACACCACCATGCCTGGCTAATTTTTTATATATATATTTTTAGTGGTCCAACCAATTTCTTTCTATTTTTTTAGTAGAGACAGGGTCTCACTCTTGCTCAGGCTGGTCTGGAACTCCTGAGCTCAAATGATCCACCCACTTAGGCCTCACAGAGTGCTAGGATTACAGGCCACCATGCCTGGCCTTAACACAAAATTTGATGCAGATTCGTTGCTCTACTCACTCAGTCATTTCGAATGCGATGGTGTTTAGTGCCCCACTGACTAGTACAGTGAAATCATCCTTGTTCATGCGTGTACATCCCAGTCCACTCTCCCTGGCTGCCAGGGTACATGGATGCCGTGCAAACCTTTCTCATTATGTTAACAATGGCTGGATATTTTCTGGGCAGCCCTTGTATAATCAGGTTTAGCTTTCAAATAAATAGATAGGTTAAAAAGCAAAGCTGCCATAACGACAAGAGAAGAAAGGTTTATTATGAGAAACCAACAGAAAACCTTGCTCTTCTCAAATAAGACTTCTTATTTGCTGCTCACTTTGGCTGTCAGTTATTGTCAAAATGGGGATATCACAAAAAAGAAGGTAAAGAACTAAAAACCAAATCACATTAGTCAGATTTGGAAAAGGAAACGATAATTAACAAATAGATGCAAAAAAGATTTATGTAGTATACAGTGAGCTTCCTACTCAGCTTCTCACCTGACCAAGCTGACTTCTAATGGCTGGGCCACCTGGAAGTCTCTCGATATCCCACTGAGGCTAGAAATACATGGGAGAGAATATCAAAGAGAAGAAGGTTTTATAGTTCCTGGTTTTAGTTCTGACTAAAGAGACAACAAAGTAGTTCTATTCATGCTGAACTAAATACCTGAATACTCTTGTGTACTTCACAGAATATAATTAAAAAGAAATTTTAACATGACCACGAGCTCACACAGGTGTCCAGTGTTGCAACATGGTCTAGTTTTTCCTTGAATCAAGAGTCAGTGTAGAAATAAAAATTTATCTCCACCTGGGGCATGCAGCAGCTGCTAAGGAATTGGGATACAAGTTTTCCTGACTAGCTGCATTTGCCCTTCCCAAATGATGAGCCAGAGGATGGAAAGAAGGCACAATTCCAGATCACTGCTAAGAAAAATGGCAAATTTCTCTCTTTCTGCCCCTTCTATCCCCTATTTTAAGAAACAAACAAGCAAACAAAAACAACCACAGCAAATCCCAAAACCTTCTCATGGTGTGTATATATCTTTCAATATTTTTGTCTTGGAATTAGAAGAGAGGAAAGCTTAGAACTCTACTATTTTTAGGAGTGAAGGAAGAAAACACTATGTCCCTTCTTGGTAGGTTCCTTTCTAAACATCTTCTTGAGATTAAGTCCAAATAAAATGCATGTGGTTTGTTTTTAAGCAGAAAATCCCCACTAAAATATTACATGTAGTGGTAGAATTGATTCCCCCTCATCTTTAATTAAACAAATAACTATAAATAATGTTCTGAGTAAGCTATGTTAGGGCTTCTACCATTTCCCAGATTAGGAAATAAAGAAGCAGTTTCAGTGATATACTTTGGCTACTGACTCTGTTTCATTAAGATTCAACTTAGCTTTTCTCTGAAAAGCTCCTCTGTATTAGCTCTGTACCACCCTCCTCTGTATTAGCTCTGTACCACCCTCCTCTGCTCTGAGACCTAAATTCAGCTGGATTTTGGCCTTGCTTTCATAAAAGAATTCCTAAAGTTCATGGGAGGATTTGATAAAGAATCTTTAGGTGAGAATTCTGTGTTAGCAGGGTGAAATCTTATTCAATTCAATTGAACAAATAGTTTTTATGCAAGAAAATATGCTCCAAAAAGCCTGAAATATTTGTAGGAAAATATCTCCTATACCAGAGAGTAAAGCTATAGTCACTTCTATTTCTAAATCACATGGCTTCAGATCTACCCTTTTCTTGATTTGCATGTTGTTGTCCTTAACCATCATCATGATGAACTGCCTGAGCCATGGTGTACTCTCCACTCAGGCTGCCCCATTCTGGGTAAGATAGAATCTTCAAGAAAAGTCACATTACGACAGGCCATCAGAGGCTTAGAAACATTTGGACCCTTTGGCACAGGTATGCTACTTCTGTTAATTTTTCCTAAACAAGTTATCTTGTATAAGGAAAGAAATAAACAAGAAAATCTATATATACAAAGATATTAATAAAAGCACCATTTAGAATGATGAAAATTGAAAATAAACTTAATGTCTAAGAATTGGGGAGAGATTAAGGAAAACCCTTAGATGAGAATTTTATAATCATTAAAATGTTTATCAAATATTTGAATTATTGTGAGGCATTAACTAATTAATTGTTAATTATTAGAACTATGTTAAAATAGATACACATAAAAAAAAGATTCTGGGAATAAACATACCAGAGAGTTATCAGTGAATGTGTTTGAGTCATGTGACTATAGATAATTTTATTCTGACTTTTTTCTATCCATTTACATTTTTCAAATGATCTCTCAAGGGCTTGTATTACTATTCTAATTTTTTTTTTTAAAGCATACTTTTAGAAGTTGGGACAAATAAAGAACCTATTTTCGTCCTAAACCTTTTATGTTACAAAGGTTTGTTTCTCCACAGTGGTCACTGACCCTCACACTGATATAGGACCCAGAAGAAAGCAGGAAACCAGCACCTATGGAACTCTTTGAGAAGAGAATGGAGTTGGCAAAAGTGAATGGCCTGCTTCCCCCGCTGGCAGACTAGATGACAAGCAGGAACCAAGAAATTGGTTACAGCTACAGAAAATAGACCTGGAAATTAACCGAGAAAAAGAATCCTGAAAATGAGGTGCTTCTTCTAAAACAATATTACTGATATGAGTTGAATGTCTCGTCTAAAACTCACATTGAAACTTAATCCCCAATGTAACAATATTAAAAGATGGGGCCTTAACGGGTAATTGGGTCATGAGGGCTGTGCCCTTATGAATGGATTAATTTGTTCTTGGATTAATGGGTTAATGGATTAATGGATTATCATTTGAGTTGGTCTGTTATAAAGGCCATTTTGGCTTTGTGTGTAATCCCCTTGCCATGCAATGTCCTGTGCCACCTTGGGACTCTGCAGAGTGCTCCCACTGGCAAGAAGGCCCTCGCCAGATGTGACCCTTTGACCTTGGACTTCCCAGCCTCCAGAAATGTAAGAAATAAATTTTTTTTATTACCACGTCTCAAGTATTGAGTTATAGCAATAGAAAACAGACTGAGACAATTACTTAATATTTGAAGGACATTTCACAGTTGATGAAGCACTTTACAGCCATGATCTTATGCTATCCTTTCAATCACTCTGTTATGGAAGTATAATTATTTTGATTTTATACATCATGAAGCTGAGAATTAGAGAAGTTATGCAATTTTCCCAAGGTCACAAAGATTAAGGTCTTATCTTAGGTTTACTGGTTCTCAATTCCAGGTCTTTCTCTTCAATGTTCTTACATAAAGTCCTACATGTGTGCGAGACACTACGCATGTGCAAGACTCATTGCCAGATACTATAGAGGAACAAGTAATAGCAGAAGCATAGTTTTGTTTTCTCCATAAGATTATGGTCTATAAAAGGAACAGGATATGGAAAAGCTGCCTAAGAGTTCAAGGTCATATATAAATGTTAAGTCAGTAGCATGGATAAAAATGCGATAAAAGTTGAGAAGAAGAAAGATTAGCTGTGAGAACAGGTGGTTGTGAAATGACGATCTGGTTATCGGAGAAGAATCAAGGAAGGAAAGAAAGTGGGGAGCAGAGGAGAGTGAATCAAAAAGCTGCAGTGACACCAAACACGCTTTGGTTTTCTTCTATGATCTGCATAGAAATTCACTCATCTTGCTTCTCATATAGGCTATCAGTATGTAGTTTTTGGTTTTTGCTTTTGTAACTCATCATCGTGAGCTAGAGTTATTGTATACTTTTTGCCTTCATTATCTGAGATGATGCATTTCCTCCATCCACTAATTTGTTCAACTAGCTGACATCTTTTGTGGCCCTATGATGAGCCCAACACTGACATTGGCATGGCACCAAGTATACAAAGAGTAACGAGACACTGCCCGTTACACTGAAAGAACCTATGTTCCAGAGGGAAAGATCCAGATATAGGAATGTTCCTGGAACAAAGAAATGATGAATGCCTGAGGTGATGGAGACTCCAATTACCCTGCTTTGATTATTACACATTGTATACCTGTATTGAAACATTACATGTATCCCATAAATATATACATTTATTATCTACCCATAATAATTAAAAATAAAGAAATTTAAAAATAGTAATAAAGGCAAAAAATGCTCACACTTATTTGTGTAATGATAGAGAAAGAAACTCAACAATTTACAGTATAAAGGAGGAGCACCTACCCTGCACAGATGGAGACATGGTATGAGGAGGGTCTCGTGAAGCATAAATTGAAATTACCAGGCAGAGGGAGAAGGAGAAGTTCCAAGTAGAGGAGGACACACGGCCAGAGTTAAGGAAGCTAGGAAAGGCTAATGAGTTGGGAGTTATTAGAAATTTGGTACATTTAGAGATCATGGTGCAAGGCAATTAACTGTCTTTTTTATGCTTTACCTTGTCCTACAGAGACTTGGAAAAATTCTTCCCATCCTTTATTTTGGCTAATTTTGGTAAAGGAGGAAGCTGTCAAATTTTTTTGTTTGAAAAAACTTCCAAATTAGACAGATCTGGTGAGCTAAGTTATAGCTTAAGTAATAGTTAGCTTAGGAAAAAAAAATTTTTTTTGAATATAGGACTAATTTAACTATTTATAAGAGTCTGCCTGGATTTATTTATATTTTAGACTTTTTGGCACTGGAATTACAGTCAAAATGCCACAGATGAAGTGTGAAAATATTACTTTAAATGTCCAATCTCGTCTAAAAAGTAGAGCAAGTTGAAGGAAAACCAAACCAAATCAAAACCTTGCCACTATTCTCTCTTATGTGCACAGTTAAAACACCCAATGTGTGCATGTTTTTATCAGGACATACTCTCTTCAGGGAACCTGGCACTTTAGTTCCTTCCCAAAGGCCACAGTGTTGGAAAATCATTTTACTTACAGCAGCAAGGACACTGAAATGTAAAAGGACATTCCAGCCTTGACTGTGGCCTTTACAGTGGAGACGTCTCCAAATGGTCATCCCAAATGTGGGTTTTTACTGAGAATATCAAGCTGCGTTCCTGATCCATGCATATTGCTGTGAGACCTTCATAAATCAGTTAACGGGCATATCTCAGCCCAGGTGAAATGTAAAATCTCTTATATAAGACCTACTTTGGAGGTGGCCTCCTTCTTTCCTGAACTGAAATTTGTATTTGCCTGCCAAAGCTAATATGCCTATTTGAGAGCCAGAGAAGGCCCTCACAGGGAAAGGGGGGTCGTTGTTCACATACAAATGCCACATTAGGGCCTATGCTCATACTTTTACCACTGTCTGGCACACTCCTACACCTCGCTCCTCACAGCTCACTATTCATCCTCAGGTCTCTATTGAAAGGCCACCTCCTCATAGGTGCCCCTTGCGCCAGGTAAACAGGTCCTCCAGATATATTCTCTTATAACCCCATGTTCTCATCCTACAAAGCACTTACCACATTATGCAAATATGTCATTTGCGTTTGTTTATCTGTTTATTGCTTGTCTCTTCCACTAGACTATATGCTCTATGAGGCAAGGAACTATTTCTGATTTGACAAAGCACAGCAAGCACAGTTTCTATTAATAGTATAGATCCTGTCCCATAGTGACCATTCAGTAAATATTTGTTCACTGAATGAATGAACCACATTTTTTTCTACCTGCACTCCTACAGGGGACTATAGCAGCCACATGGAGAGAGCATCAACAGCTAGACAGAGAAGAAGGCACATTCATCTTATCCAAAACTATCTAGAAGATTCACAACAATACCCTATGACAAGGGTCACATACATGTGGGGCAAATTGTGGAAAGCAAGGTTGCTTTCTACAACCGACTAAAGAAGCAGAACTTCACATAGGCCACGTTTTTACCAAGATACCTTGTACAAACCTAGGGGGAAGGGCAGGGCTTTTATGGCTTATTTTACAAATTGAGGTTTTTAAAAATTTATTGGTGTTAATATCTTCTTTCTGTGGGTAGAATGATGAAAGTAACTAGCACAAGGAAAAGTAATACCAAAGAAAATTAGTTTCCTGGGATAAGAGCTTCCAGAGCTAGGGCACAGAGGAAAGTATTTTGACACTGTTTCTCAGCCAAGTGGGAAAATATTTGTCTGAGTAAGTAGGGCTGAGTGAAAATTGAGTATTCAACTAAAAGTAGTGTATTAAACAAAAATATCATGCCATCTTTCCAGTATAGCAAAGAACTTTGGAACTATTAGTAATATGCCCACCTTTCATTCTAATCCAGGGATGGCAAAGAAATTTTATCTGATGGGCTAAGTGTGTCCATTGGCAATGGCTGCCAGTGTGCTGGACTGTGAGAAGTTCTAAAGCTGAATCTCAGCTCAAGGAGGAAATGAGACAGACCCAGTTATTGATGGCTACTGGACAGAGAGCAGAGAATTAGAATATTAATGGCACATTGTTGCCATTACCAGTAAAAGTAAAAAAAGTACTTATAATAATAGGGATTTTGAATTAGACTGTAGATGGTGATAATACGAGGGCCAACCTGAGGGAAGTAACATTGTGCAGGCAGAGTGTAGTGTTAACATTAACACCAAATTTCAAGAAGTACCATTTCTCCCATCCCTTAAGGAACTGGCTTCATTCAAGGTCCAGGGCCTTCAGAATGCTTTCTTTTCTCACTCTTCTTGGAGCTGCCTTTCAACTATGTGAACCTCATCCCCCACCTAGACCAACTAGCCTATTTTAGGTCTTCTGCAAACTCTCAGTATAACTATACATGGAGCATTACTGTTCTGGGCCTCAGATAAAGTGGTCAAAAGAGAATATTGACTCAGATAACCCATACAGTCTCATCCTCAAATTTTAAATCCTTTGATCACAGGGCTCTCATATCTCTAAGATGGCTTTAAGAAATGTGTGAATCTTTCTAGTTTTTTTCTTCAAGAAACCAGAACAACTCCAAAATCTAATTTTAACAGAAGCTGAGTCACAAGGAGGCTGCTGCTTTTCATAACACTTGGTGGAATAAAACCTCCCTATGTCTAGCAAGACATTTAGACATCTGGATAAAAGCAACTTGAACATCCCAAAATAGATAAAAATTAAAAATGTCTTCTCCATAATATGTTATAATCAAATTGCCAAAAACTTGGGAAGGGAATTCATCACTACTAGACCAGCCCTATAAGAAATGCTTATGAAAGTCCTATCCCCAGAAGCAAAAGAACAATAATTACCATCACAAAAACACACAAAAGTATAAATATCACAGGTAAAATAAACACACAAAAAAGGAAGATAAAAGACTTAAATGTTACCACTATAGAATAGCACCAAACTACAATGATAAACAACAAGGGAGAAAGAAGGGAACAAAACAACCAGAAATGAATTAATAAAATAACAGAAGTATTCACATATCAATAATAACTTTGAATGTAAATAGATTAAACTTTCCACTTAAACTATATGAAAATATCTTTTATGATAAAAGAACAAGACCCAACTATGTGCTTCCTCCAAGAAACTCATCTCATCTGTAAAGACCCACATAAGCTGAAAGTGAAAGGATGGAAAAAGATATTCCATGGAAACGGAAATGAAAAGCAAACAGAACTAGGTATACTTATATCAGAAAAACAAACTTTAAGTCAAAAGCTATGAAAAGAGACAAAGGACATTGTTTAATAATGAAAACATTACTTAGAGAATATAACAACAATAAATTTATATACCTCCAGCACCAGAGCCCCCAGATATGTAAAGCAAATATTTTATCTAAAGAGAGAAATGCATTCAAATACAATAATAGCTGAGGACTTCAACATTCGATTCTCAGCATTAGACAGATCATCTAAACAGAATATCAACAAAGAATTATTGTATTTAAACTGTGCATTAGAACAAATAGACCTAACAAACATTTACAGAATATTTCATCCAACAGCTACAGAAACCACATTCTTCTCATCAGCACAAGGAACATTCTCCAAGATAGACCACATGTTAGGACAGAAAACAAGTTTCAACAAATTTTAAAAATTCAAAATCATATTAAGTTTCTTCTCAGACAACAATGGAATAAAACTAGAAATCAATACCAAGAGAAACTTGGGAAACTATACAACTACATAAAAATTAAACAACATGCTTCTGAATGACCATGAGGTAAAGGAATAAATTAAGGAGGAGGTAAAAAATTCTTGAAACAAATAAAAACCAAAACATACCAAAATCTGTGGGATATAGCAAAAGCAGTGCTGGAAGTAAGTTATTAGCAACAAATGCCTACATCAAAAAGGTAGAAAATTTTCAAATAAACAGTTTATTGGTGGAACTAGAAAGCAAAAACAAAACAAACCCAAAATTAGTAGAAGAAGAGGAATAATTTAAAAAGAACAGAATTAAATAAAACAGAGATTAAATACATACAAAGGATCAATGAAATGAAAAGTGGGGTTTTAGAAAAGATAAACAGAATATATAAACAACTTCTTAGACTAACCAAGAAAAATGGAGAGAAACTTCAAATGGACAATGGTAGAAATGAAAAAGTAGACATTACAACTGTTACCACAGAAATACAAAAAATCATCAGATACCATTATGAACTAGAAAATCAAGAACAAATGGATAAATTCCTAGACACATACAACCTACAAAGATTGAAATAGGAAGAAATAGAAGACATGAAGAGACCAACAATGAGGAAGGAGATTGAATCAGCAATAAAAAGTCTCCCAAAAAAGAAAAGTCTAGGACTGGATGGCTTCACTGCCAAATTCTACCAAACATTTAAAGAAATGACATTAATTGTCCTCAAACTATTTAAAAAAATTGAAGAGAAGGGAATTTGTCTTAACTTAGTCTATAGGGCCAGCATTACCCTGATACCAAACCCAGAAAAAGATGCAACAAAAATAGAAAACTACAGGCCAATATCCCTGATGTACTTAGATGCAAAAATTATGAGGAAAATACTAGTGAACCAAATGAAACAGCAAAACACAAAAAATGATACATCTTGATCATGTAAAATTTATCCCAGGGACATAAGGATGGTTTAACATACACTAATCAATAAACACAACATATCATATCAATGGAACAAAGGACAAAAACCATACTGATCACCTCACTAGAGGCAGAAAATGTATTTGATAAAATTCAATATCTCTTCATGAAAAAAAAAAGCCCTCAACAAACTAGGCATAAAAGGAACATACCTCAACATATATAAGCCATATATGACAAGCCCACAGCTAACATCATACTAAATGAAGTAAAACTGAAATCTTTTCCCCTAAGAACTGGTACAAGACAAGGATGCCCATTTTCAATACTCCTATTAATATTCAGCGTAATACTGAATGTACTAGCCAGAGCAATCAGGAAAGAAAAAGAATAAAAGGCATGCAAAGTGGAAAAGAAGTTAAATCATATTATTCCTTTTTGCTGATAAATGATTTTTTTTCTTTTTTCTTTTAGCATATTATGGGGGTACAAATGTTTAGGTTACTTATATTGCCCTTGCCCCACCCGAGTCAGAGCTTCAAGCGTGTCCATCCCCCAGACGGTGCCCATCGCAATCATTATGTATATATATACCCAGTCCCTCTTCCCCCCTCCCATCTGCCCACCTTCCCAATGAATGTTATTCCTATATGTGCACTGATGTGTTGATCAGTTAAAATCAATTTGATGGTGAGTACATGTGGGCTTGTTTTTCCATTCTTGGGACACTTCACTTAGTAGAATGGGTTCCAGCTCTATCCAGTAGAATACAAGAGGTGCTATATCACCATTGTTTCTTATAGCTGAATAGTACTCTATGGTATACATATACCAGATTTTATTAATCCACTCATGTATTGATGGATACTTGGGTTGTTTCCACATCTTTGCAATTGTGAATTGTGCATACAGCAGAATTTTTAAGTGCATCCATTGTATAGTTAATTGAACACCCAAAGGCAACTAAATGGAAATATCCTAATTTTTTTTTCAGTTCCCCAGCCTAGTCTCATGTCCATTGAAAATAAAATGAAAGGCAAGAGGGAAAATGGTATTACTGTTTTCCAATCCAATTCTTATGCTCTTTAAACTTTTGATTTTCATTATCTTCTCCTTCCCATTCGAAGTGCCATGTAGTTATAAGGAATTTGTTTGTATTCGAATCTTTATTTTCTTCAATTCTATTATGGTCCTGTTTCTAATTTCTTTATCATTAGAAATTGCATTTTAGAGCTGCAATATCACCTTTCTCTTTCAGAAAATTATATGTCTAAATTTAAGATATTAAAACCTATCTTTTATAAAGCATTATTTGAATATTCAGTTCAATTTTTATTTTATAAAGACATTTAATGCTATTGATTTATAACATTAGATTGATCTGGCCATTTGTCATTGTGTTAAAATAGCCATCAATTTTGGTGATACAAAGTCTTTTATTATTTATTTATCTTTTTTAGAGATGGGGTCTTGCTATGTTGCCCAGGCTGGTCTTGAAGTTCTGATCTCAAGCGATCCTCCCACCTCAGCCTCCCAAAGTGCTACAATTACTGGTGTGAGCCACAGAGCCCAGCCACAAAGTCTTTTAAAATAAAATATATTGTAATGAGAATACACTTGATTTTAAATCTATATGTTATACATTATTTAAGGCTTGCTTTACAAACATTGCTGATGACATTACACTTGCTTCCTAAGTTTAGATAATAAAATATTGAACAGTTAAATGAGAGATGGAGAAAGTCCACTGAGAGAATCATTTTGATGTGGACTTGTTTTTGTCACAAAAAAAATCTGAAGGTAAAACAATCTGAGGTTCATGTTAAGTAATTTAGAACTCTGATTCAATATAATTAAATAGAAACCAAAATAAATCATTCTAAAAATAATTCACACAATCTATAAATAAATATATAAGATATGTGAGTAAGGTAGTGGTGTACAAACTCTAAGACCATGTAAAAGTCAATTCAATAACTTTGGAAAATAAACATTTAAATAATACTTTAATATATGTTTACAGAAAGATTAGAATAAAGCAATTTGAAGAAAAATCACTTTATAATTTTTAAAATATACATTATTAGTATTCTGACAAGGTGATTTATGCATTTTGCAATGTAATGCATTTTAAAATTAATCTTGAAATGTATACTTTACAATCATTTAATAAAATAAGTTGAGTTGTTTGAGACAACACATGTCTTTAGAGAAGAAACAAAAACTGTGTTTGATATAATAGTTGAAGTAATTTTTTCTGTTTCAAGAAGTGGCTAAGAAAGTTTGTGCAATCCACAGCTTTAGAAACAGATACTTTTGTTTTAGACTTAGAGGATTTTCCTTTGCTTTGTCCAGAAGCTTATTATCCTAGTTGGGTATGCTTCTCAGAACGGAATCTGCCAGTATTTTCCCTCAATTTCCACTCGAATAAATAAAACAATTCTACAATGAAGTATACAAATACAACTTTTTCTGATGTTTGAGTTAAAGACTACTTCTACCTATAACACGTAACATAGTTGCTTTATGGGCCAGCCTTACATATTGAAAGAATTAAAGGAAAACACTATTATAGTTAAGAGAGAAGCAAAAAAAAAAACCACTCAGTAAACAATTTGTATTTGATAGAAATGAAGGAAACAGCTATATATAGACTAAGGATATTCATGTTTCCAAGTTGGAAGCTAATTTGCCATTTTACAGAAGAATGTATTCCCTAGACATCAGTATAAAGCTAAAGCAGTAAATGTAATAAGCTTGCTTTGCCAGCCACATTTACACAAGCCTCTTCAAATACAACTTGGAGTTTTGCTACATTTTTTCCATTCCCAAGATGTCTTTTTCCCATTGCAATAAAGGCCAGCAATATGTGTAGAAACATGTGCATGAGAACAGTATATTCATTGAGTTTATACAATTTTCTGTTTACTCAGAGGTTGACAAACATTAGTAAACTAGGCCAAGATTTGATTTAGAAAATATTTTTTTAAGAAATCAGATAAGAAACAAAATCTTTTAATTACCACAGTGTGTGATCTTTAGGTAACACATCAAATGCACTTAAGTGTTTGCACTAGTTCCAGCTGTTCACAGGAAAAATAATTATCAACTAAATCAGTAAAGCTTATGTAAACCAACAGATTCAAGGAAATCGGTCTCACAACAAAGGCGTTAGCTTCGCGGTTTGAAGTTGCCGCAGAACCATTCTTTCTTTAGACCAAATGATCACTAACTACCCTTGCTTTCTTCCTCTCTTTCTCTTTTCCTGTAAGCTTTATTTAACAACTGGATTTCCTCCTGGTAGCCTTCCCTCTCTTGATGCTGCCTTTTACTGTTCTGCCTGTGCGCTTCAACAGTGTCTGGAATGGAGATGTTGATATCACCATCAGGATTACTCGTGGGTAAAAAGAGGGAGTATGAGGCTGTTTCTCCTAGATCACATGAAACAAATCTATTTTCTTTCCGTGAGTAGCGTAGCGACGGAGATCTGACTTGTGCGGAGGACTGGCTGATGTTACTAATGATTGACACAGTGTCCAAGGCCTCTTCGTTATCACAGATTTCAAGAACCTCCAAGTGTATTTTCACACTGGTATCCGCAAACGTGGAGGGAGAATCCTCTGGGTTTGGTTCATGGCCAACGCTTTTGGATCGATAGACTTCTATTTTCTTAGAGGCTGGGGTTATTTTTTGCCCTTCTGCACTTACCTCGTAGGTAGAAAGAGATAGAGTTTTTCCTGTTGGTGCATGGAGAGACACAGTCCCCTGGAATGCACACAAGGGAATGGCAAGGCCACCACCAGAACGCTGGGGACAGAAACAAAATTGTTATTATTGAAAACCAATTTCTGAGACTGAGAAATTTAGAAATTCATGTTATTCATCAGAAAGGTAAAGTTTTTCTATTTCAGATCCATTTTCCTAGAAACCTTTTACAGACATGGGATTTAAATTCTGCCACCAAAGTGCCATAGCTCAGTTTCTCCTAAGTCAAACCAGACATCTAAATGAGGGCAGTCAGGAACGTTTCTTTGAAGATGAAGGGCATATTTGCACAGTTGAAGAGAAAATTTTTGTACTGATGGGAAGCAATAGGTGTTTCCATGGGCAGAATTTGGACATAAAATTGAATGCATATTTACAATCTGATACTGCTTTTATATTTTTGTTACATATTCAGCTACATTAAAAAGTTTGCAGAGATTGAAAGAAATGCAGACTGGTGTTATCAACATGTACTTTTTTTTCTGTTTAGTATGCCAGGGGGAATGACAATTTTGAAACTGCCTCAAATTAAGTTCAAAGAATATTTCAAATGTTAGGTGTGAGCATACACAAGACAAATGAAATGTCATCAGAACTGTGCTACATGTGCTTTTCTACAGAGAAATCAGTCATTCTGGTAAACCCAATAATAGAGAACTCCTCCATCTCTCTGCAAAAATTTGCCTGAAGAGCTTAAACCTTTTCTATTACACTTTATATATATGTATGTGTATACATATATATAAGAAGAAAATAAGATTGATTCTTATAAAAAGTTTTATACTTCTTATTGCTGATTCATGCCTTCATACTTTCAACTGATCCTTTTTTTTATTACATGTTAGTCTCAGAAGATGGTAATATGCCAAACTTCTAGAGCAGTGATTTTCCAAACTGAGTCTCTAAGCCAGCATCATTAGCATCACCTGGTAACTTTTCAAAAATTCAGGTTTTTGAACCCTACTTCAGACCTGCTGAATTAGAAACTCTGGGTATAGGGTCCAGCAGTCTGTATTTTAACAAGCCCTTAGGTGGTTCTGTTGCATAGTAAAGTCTGAGACCCATTGCTCTAACTAAAGAAATATTGTCATCCAGAAAATAAGGGGGTGGAGGTTAACAGACACATTTTATATATGCTTACCACCTGTAAAGTTACTAACTGGATTGGTATGAATGTGTCCGTCCACCTGGGGGATTGGCATGGGGGATAATGGCTTTTTGCCAATTTAGTGGAGTTGTCCTACTTTTAGCACTGAAATTCCTTCATTCCAGGAAACCCCTCAGTCGCAGGCAAACCAGTAGAATTCAGGGGAGGGAGTTTGGTTACCCCAACAGTCCCCAACCTTTTTGGCACCAGGGACTGATTTCATGGAAGAGACTTTTTCCACGGATGGGGCTGGGGGGATGGTTTTGGAATGATTCAAGCGCATTACATTTATTGTGCAGTCAAACCTCTCTGCTCATGATAATCTGTATTTGCAGCCACTCCCCAGTGCGTCAGCTCCACCTCAGATCATCAGGCATTAGATTCTCATAAGGAGTGTGCAACCTACATCCCTCGCATGCACAGTTTACAGTAGGGTTCACGCTCCTATGAGAATCTAATGCCACTGCTGATCTGACAGGAGACGGAGCTCAGGCGGTGATGCCAGCGATGGGGAGCAGCTGTAAATACAGATGAAGCTTCACTGGCTTGCCTGCCGCTTACCTCCTACTGTGCATCAGGTTCCTAACAGGCCACAGACTGGTACCGGTCCACAGCCTGGGGGTTGGGGACCACAGGGTTACCCTATTTGCTATGGGTGTTTTCAATCTGGACCCAATAGCAGCTAGAGGAAGCTCAGGTTTCCACTATTG